>MVGT01001439.1:0-45443 GCA_002174775.1 Macleaya cordata
GGTGGTGAGTTGAGTTCTTCGGAGCCTTTGTAGATTTCTTCTCTTTCAGCTGAAGTGAACCAAGACTTCACTAGACTCTAACTCAAGTTACATTGACCATCTTGAGTTTACCTTTGACACGAAATTCGACAAACATAAAACATGGACCTTTCAAGTAGGTTCATACATGGAAACATAACATACATGATTTACAATGTTTCAAACTTGTCTCCGTGTTTGAACACTGATTTTAATCCCTCCAATAATTTCATTGGGATTATGTAGTCGTTGAGCCCATGTGGTTGGATGCTCTTGAGGATGATTTCCTGATTCATTAATTTGACCATTTGTAGTTAATTTTTGTGGAGTATCCAATTTTTCATCCGAATCTTGGGAGGTAGATGCATCATCATCATTATCTGAATCAAGTTCAGTTTTCACAGTTTTACTTTCAACAAGATTGTCTTCTTCAGCTGCATCTGAAGAAGAAGAGATGTAAGAATCATCAATAACAACATTAATAGATTCCATGATAGTTTCGGTCCTTTTGTTGTAGACACGAAAAAGTCGACTAACCAAAGCATACCCTATGAAGATTCCTTCATCACTTTTGGGGTCAAATTTTTCAGCATTTTCTCTATCCCTAAGGATGCAGCATGGACTCCCAAAAACACGAAGGTAACTTAAATTTGATTTCTTACCAAACCAAAGTTCATATGGGGTATTGAGAGTTTTAGGTCTTAGATAGACTCTGTTAACCAAGTAGCATGCAGTAAAAACAGCTTCACCCCAAAACCTTTGGGCTAGATTTTTGCTATGAAGGAGGACTCTAGCCATTTCTTAAATCACATGATTCTTTCTTTCAACAACCCCATTTTGTTGAAGAGTTATGGGTGCTGAAAACTCATGCGTTATGCCATTTTTGTCACAAAAATCTTTAACTTTTGAGTCCTTGAATTCTGTACCACGGTCACTTCTTATTCGTTTGATCTTGAAATCTTGTTCATTTTGAATTCGCTGGCATATAATAAATAATTCATTGTAAGTATCATATTTTTCCCTAAGAAAAGCAATCCAAGTATATCTAAAAAAATCATCAACCATGACTAAGATGTATCGAATTCCACCAATACTCTCGGTTCTCATAGCACTATTCATGATTTCACAGCCATTGGAGGTAAATTTCACGGAATAGTTAGTATCACAAATTTTGGCTAATACTTAGAAGGTTTGCTTTCATACCAGGAGGTGCTACCATCACCAAATGTTACAACTCCCCCAATATGACTTTTGAATTGACTAAAACATAATTTGTCACCAGTCATGTGCCTGCTACAACCACTATCAAGAAACCAATCAAGTGCGTTACATGCTTTATAAGCAATCAAAGCAACATTATCCTTTATCTCACTTTTCATAACCCACACAGTTTTTTCTTTGGTGCTATCTAGGATGGGTTTAGTGGTTTAGAAACAACTACCTTGGTTTTAGTAGGTTCCTTCTTTGAGTTGTGAGGAGTTTACCTTTGGGTACATTACCTGGTGTATTCCTTGTGAGTGTTGAGATCTCACGGATAAGTTCCTTGCTTTTACTTGCAACTTTTTGTATTAATATAGAAGATTTGTCTTTCTTTGTTCATTGAAAGCATCTTCCTTATAAAATTTGCAAGTATCTTGCAAGTGACCTGAAACACCACAATAAGAACAGACTTCAGCAAAATATGTGCCTTTTGACTAACCCAAATTTTTGCTGTTTGAGTGAGTGTGCTCTTTGGAGGAATTTTTTGAGCATGTTGCTCCTTGGATTTCACAAGCTTTGTTCCTTGTGGTGAATTGGAACTAGTTGTAACATCATAACCCAATCCCTTCTTATCATTTGTAGTCTTGGCTTCATTCAACAAGTTAGATATAAAGTTAGAACCATAATTTAATTTATCTAACAAGTCATTTGATAAGATCAAGTCTCTCTTGGTTGAGGCAAGAGTAGAATCAAAAGTCTTGATTTTATCTAAGGCTTCGCTAAGATCCAACTCATGAGAGTTAATCTTGGTAAGTAGCCTTGAGATTTCCTCTACAAGTTGTTCTGTTTTGATGAAACTTTTTTGCAACTTGATCATGGTTTCATCTCGTTCAGTTTGAATGAATGTCAACTTCACATTTAGCACCTTGTTTCTTTAGATGAATCCATACGCTTTTTAAAAAGATTAGCATACAGTTCTTCCGGATCTATTTCTTCATCACTCTCCTCATGTTCACTAGAAGTGTCAGTATTTTTGAAAATCTGTAAGAGAGTTGCAGTCATAGCATTCATTCCTCTTTGATTTCTTTATCACTAGTTTCACTAGTATCCGAGGATGAATCAGAATCGTCTAGTATGACTTTCATTGCTTTCTTGATTTTGGCTGGAGCTTTGTTTGGACATTCGTTAGCCATGTATTCAAAGCCATGACATTTGAAGCATTGTACTTCCGTGGAGTTCTTTTTCTCAAACTTTTTATCAAAGTTCTTGAATTTTTTATGAGACCTTATTTTGGAAGATGAGCCAGACCTTGGTTTTTGAAACTTCTCCTTTTTGTTCTTCAAGAAGGTCTTGAATTGTCTTGTAAGAAGAGCCATTTTTCATCACTAGAGATATCTCTCTCTTCCTTAGAGCTTTTTGAGGCTGTAAAAGCAATATTCTTTGATTTCCTTGAAGATTTGAATCCAACCTCAAATGTCCTTAAATTCCCTGCAAATTCTTCAGGGAGAACATCAATATCTTTACTCTCCTCAATATCCGTAACTTTGGCTTGAAATCTCTCGGGAAGAGATCTCAAAACTTTACGAACTATTTTGGAGCTAGAAATAACTTCACCCAATGCAAAGGAGTTGTTGACAATGTCATTCAATTTAACATAAAATTCATCAAAGGTTTCATTGTCATCCATTCTAATAGTTTCAAATTGGGTAGTCAACATTTGACGCTTTGTTATTCTAATAATCTTAGTATCTTCATTGGTGACCATCAAAATGTCCCATGCTTCCTTGGCTACTTCGCAATTATAGATGCTACGAAATTCGTCGGCGGTGACAACAACATAGATAGCATTGAGTGCTTTACTATTTCTAGTGGCTGCCTCACTCTCATCCGAATTCCATTGGTCTTCTAGTTTAGGAACTTCCTTAGAGTTGTCTCCGGTACCAGTCATCATGGTAGGAGGAGTCCAAGCTACTTCTACAGTTCTCCAAACTCTTTGGTCTAGGGGCTTTAGGGAAGCTCTCATTCTAGCTTTCCAGTAAGGATAGTTTACAGCACTACCTTCTCTTTGTGAATCCATTTAGTAACAACACGGATCACACTTAGGTTGTTAAACCCAGCAAGTGAACCAACTCTAATACCAATTAAAAGTCTAAATGTCCTACAGTTTTAGTTGGATTAACCGTATATCAATATGACTAAGGTTAAGGATTACACAATCACCAAAAAAAAATTATAAATGTGATAAAGAACAAAACAATAATCTCTAACAAGAGTAATGACTTATTCGATTCTTAATATGCGGAATTAAGAGTAAGAATCGAATATTTCAATCTCATAGAAAATGTGAAAATATGCACAAGAGATTTTTTTTACGAGGAAACCCAAACTGGGAAAAACCCCAGGACCTAGTCCAGAAAAGAATCCACTAAAAGTTAATGAAAACTTACAAACTGATTTACTACTCGATGGACACGAATTACGACTCCCTCTATGCTCCAACAGCTACGGTATACAGTTCTTCCATAAATTCGAACTCCTAGAATTTACCTTCTAGTGGACGGTGATGCGTCTCCAACTTGAACTCCGCAAGTCCCACACCTTGAACTAATACTTGACTCCTTGAGTATATCACCACAAACTTGACACCCCAAGCTCAACCACCAGAAATCTACCGGCACTCAAAAATAGAGTTTTTGGTTTAAAATGGGAAGGATTTGAACCAGGTTCATCAAGCTTGGAATCTATAAATTTCGAGCTAAACTCTCCAAGCACTTGTTGAGGTTAGGGGTGATTGGTTGATTTGTACAATGGAAGATCAACCCCTATTTATAGTGAAATGTCCAGATCTAAACCAGAATAAACAAGTTTATTCTTGGACATCTTCATGTGAGATGGGAGGTCATTCTATTATCTTTCTTATCCCACTCATGAATGTTTCCCACGCACCAATAAACCAACTAAGACATGCTTAGGTGGGAATGTGCAAAAAGTTTAAAAAGAATCCCTTTACAGCTCAAACAATCGCCAGAAAATTTTGAATCTCAGCGATGGTTTCAAAACCAAAAGGATTGGTTTCGAAACCAAACTGGTACTGATGATTTTTTGTCTTTTCGAAACCAAAGTTAATCTGTCATCAGTTAAAGTTTGGTTTGAAAACCAAACTATTTTAGTTTCGAAACAAAACTTCATCTATTATCAGGATGATATTTGGTTTCGAACCAATCTTCATCTGTCATCAGATAAAATTTGGTTTCGAAATCAACAAGGTTGATTTCGAAACTCTTTGTTCCCTGTTTGAAAATAACCATCAGTTATACTTCGGTTTCGAAACCAAATCTTTTGGTTTCGAACCAATATTCAGTTATCTTTCCTCTTAAAACTATTTTTAAGGCAATTTCAAGTATGGGAAACACTCTCATGATCTAACCACCTATGGTACTTAGTTTCTCTAAGTCTCTTACCATTCTAGGATGTTTTTTGGTGGTGAGTTGAGTTCTTCGAGGCCTTTGTAGAATTCTTCTAACAGATTCGACCCAAGACTCTCTACACTCTAACTCAAGTTACAAATACATTCTTGAGTTTACTTTTGACACGAAAATCGATAAACAAAAATACATGAGCAAACTCATGGACCTTACATATGTGTTTATGAACAAGAATGCATGCTTAATCTCTTGGTAGGAAACTTCATGATGATGAAAACTTATGGACACACCTAAGATATGTGAAACCTAGATAAACAGAAAGTGTGGTTAAATAACTTGTTTGACTTATGTACAAACATAGTTTAGGTCCAGTATAGGCCTGGTCCTCTCTAAGCGAGGTCTACGGAATCGCCAAGTGAGGTCTACAGAATCACTTGACACGTAAGTAACGCCGATATGGTTACCAGTAGTCGGGGGACATATTTCAAGGTGGTTCATTGGATTCACGTGGCGAATGGCCAGTGTCTCGAGTGAACTACAGGGATGGGTGAAACGTGGGTAGTAACTAGAGTACACTACTTGTTGCGAGAACCTAATCTTAATTGAAGATCATAAAACACCACTGGCCTCATTCTATGCATCTCTTTAAATTTATTTAATCTTTTGTTAATATACTCTCGTGAAACTCATAGTTATCCTGAATCTAAGCTAAGGGAACTAGTTAACTTGCTGGCTAGGTTTTGACCTAGGACCATTAATCTTTTCAGGTCTAGGTCATCAGGCGAATACTCAATAGCGGAGGTGTTCGTAAGTCAAGAATAAGTCTTTGGAGTTTTTCTAGATTTCCGTGGAGACATTAGCTATTCTATAAATTAAGTTTAGTTTGGTTTGGACACATATTAGTCCATTATTCTTTGAGAATATTCGTTCATTTGTTTGTTCATTTGACAGTTTATCTTTAAGTTAATAATGTTTATTTCAGCTTTATTTTACTTATGTATTGAATGGGAGTGCAAGCTTCTTGTTAGCTTTGTGTAACGCGCACACCCTAGAGCTATAGGTTATTAACTATTCTGCCAGAATGTCTAGTTCTTATTGAGTAAGGGCTGCGAGCCTCAAGTTCAAAATCCTAGAGGGAGTAAAATGAGTTAGGATGTTATTTGTGACACGATAGGCACAAAACCTAAGAGTGCACTTGAATGAATTGCTTGCTTGTTGTTTGATGCTTGGCTTAGATAGCTATAGACTTAGTTCTGTTTCTTACCCTCTCTTTCCTTTGTCTCAGAACTATGTCTGGTTGGCGAGGAAGAGGTAGAGGTGGTCAACGATGAAGTTCCTACTGAAGCGGTGAATGCACCACAACCTGAGTTTTCTCCACTACCACAGCAGGGAGAGATCGGGCAAGGATCAAGTTAGAACCAAGCAGGAGGTATTAACCCTCAGTTGCTGGAGTGGACAATGTTGCATTAGTTGATTACAGAGTCAGTTGGGGCAGTTGTGGATGCCAGGCTGGATGCTAGATTGGGTGCTAGGGGTCCAGTGGCACTAGCTCCAGTTTAAGTGCTACAGCCACCAGTGGTACAAGCAGGAGCACCCACATGGATGGAGTTACATAAACACTTTTTGAGGTTGAAGACACGAACTTTTGGGGGTTCTACAGATCTATTAGTGGCACATCAGTGGATCAAGGCGTTGGAGAAGATGTTTCGGGCTTTCGAGTGTCTGGAAGAGTATAAACAGAGGTTTGTAGATTTCTAGCTTGTAGATGATGCTCTGGATTAGTGGGAGTGTCATTTTCAGGATCTGGATACTACCACCCTAACTTGGCAGCAGTTTCAAGTGATGTTCTTTGACCAATACTTTTCTTAAAGTGCACGAATGGCGATGGAGAAGGATTTCCAAGAGTTGATACAGAAAAAAACCAAACAGTGGTTGTGTATGAGAGGGAGTTCTCTAGACTTGCTTTCTATGCACCGGGTCTTATTCCGACTGAACAAAGTAAGATACATAAGTTTCTGAGGCGATTGAACCAACAGATCTCTAGGCATATTATCGGACAACCCTGTTTTGATACTTTTTCTAAGGTGGTAGAGTGTGCACGACTTCATAATCAGAAAATTCAAGAGGCACATCGGAATAGGAGTGAGAAAGCTGAGACTAAATCAGCCAATAAACGTGATTAGAAGAACGGTCAAGGACAGTAAGGCAAGAAGCGTGATAACCCGAGTAGCTGGAAGAGACAGAAAACTGAAAAGAAGAACACTAGTGCGGTAATTCTTGCACAGCCCGAAGCACTGAGAGCTGAAGGGGGTAATAGGTATATGATTAAAGGACCTTGTTATGCCTGTGGTGAGGTAGGACACAGAGCAACAGATTGCCCGCATGGCAATGGGGTACAAGGGGCTAGGCAAGAATCAACAGCCGAGACAGAACGGACAAGGTCAAGCTCTACCGCAAACAATACTTAACTAGGAGAGACATCAATAAGGACAGCCTCAGGGTAGAGCCTATGTTGTAGTCCTTAGGGATGCGAGAACATCAGAGGGAATGGTGGAACGTACGTTCCTAATTCACACTCGGCCTGGCCGAATTCTTTTTTATTCTGGAGCTTCTCATTCCTTCATATTACGTATATTCTTGGACACCTTGAAACTTAGGTCAGAAAAGTGTGATTACCCTTTCTCTGTTATGTCACCTATGAGGAATACAGTACCAGTAGAACTAGCTTGCAAGGGTTGTGTTATTAGTTTGGAAAAACTAGATTTCACTTCAGATCTTTATGTGCTAGGTCTAGAGGGCTTTGATGTGATACTAGGCATAGATTGGCTTGCAGCATACCATGCGAAGTTAGATTGTTACGCAAAAATAGTAACATTTTCCACACTAGAGGAAACGATATAGTGATGTCGTTATCGCAAGGATGTGGTCTTGATTGGATACACCTATACTTTGTGGATATGTTGGAGCATCCGGTTGAAGGTAGAGGGCTTGAATCGATTCTTGTGGTGCGTGAATACCGCGATGTATTTCGCTAGGTCCCAAGGTTACCACCTCACTGAGAGATAGACTTCTGCTTGGAGCTGGTTCTGGGCACAAAATTGATTGCTAAGACACCTTATCAGATGGCTCCAATAGAGATGAATAAATTGAAGAACCAGATAGACCAGCTTTTGGCTCAGGGTTTTAAATGTCGTAGTTCGTCTCAGGGAACTGAACAAGGTTACAGTGAGGAATCAGTATAATTTGCCTTGGATAAATGATTTGTTTGATCAGCTTAAGGGAACACAATGGTTCTCTAAGATAGACGTAAGGTCAGGTTATCATCAGCTTAGAGTCCGAGAGTAGACATTCCTAAGACATCATTTCTGACAAGATATGGGTCTTACAAATTCTTGATAATGTCGTTTGGGCCTACTAATGCAGCATCCATATTTATGGATCTAATAAATCAGGTTTTCAAAGACTTCTTGGATCGTTCGTGATTGTTTTCATTGATGACATTTTGATTTACTCCAAGACACGAGAAGACCAAGAGATTTATTTGCATAGAGTGCTTCAGACTCTACGAGAGCACCAGTTGTATGCTAAATTCGAGAAATGAGAATTTTGGTAACAAGAGGTGAAGTTTTTAGGACACATAGTGTCAGGAGCAGGAGTGACAGTGGATCCCTCCAAGGTTCAGGCTGTACTGGAGTGGTGGCAACCCACTACAGTGAAAGAGGTTCGAAGTTTCCTAAGTTTAGCTGGGTACTATAGGAGGTTCATCGAAGGATTTTCGCGGATAGTAGGTCCCTTGACTAGTCTCATTAAAAAGGACATTCCATTCAAGTGGAATGACAATTGTGAGCAAGCGTTTCAAAAGCTGAAGGCAAAGTTGACGACATCCCCAGTTTTGATCATACCGAAAAGTAGAACCGGACTTGTGGTGTTTACCGATGTGTCGCATCAAGGATTAGGATGTGTTTGCATGCAGAACAACCGAGTGGTTTTTTATGCTTCGAGATAGTTTAGGATACATGAGTACAACTATCCAACTCATGATCTTGAGTTAGCAGTTGTAGTGTTTTTACTCAAGATTTGGAGACACTACTTGATAGGCGAAAGGTTTGAGCTCTTTTTGGATTATAAAAGTCTCAAATACTTGTTTTCACAAACGGAACTGAACATGAGACAACGCAGATGGTTGGAACTACTAAAAGATTATGACTTTCAGTTGCAGTATCATTCGGGAAAGGCTAATGTAGTGGCAGATGCATTGAGCATGCAGCCAAGGGGTATAATAGCCTCTATAATGGTCCTGCAATGGTGACTGTTGGAGGTAGCTTCGGAGTACGAGTTCGACTTGGTAACCCGCGAGCAGAGACATCTGCTATTGGGTAGTGAGCTCATTCGACCTACGCTGGTAAGCCAAATCATCAGTGAGCAAGGGTCGCTTGTATGTTCCAAAGAAATCTGATTAAAGTGGAACATCTTGAACGAGGCACATCGTAGTAAGTACACTATACATCTTGGAGAGAAAAAGATATATCGAGATCTCAAACGACACTTCTGGTGGTCAGGAATGAGGAATAGCATTGTAAAGTTCGTGCATACATGCTTTACGTGTCAGTAAGTGAAGGCAGAGCATCGGAAACCAGCGGGTACTTTGCAGTCCTTAGATATACCCGAGTGGAATTGGGAGAATATATTTATGGATTTCATCGATGGATTACCCAAGACTAGGAAGGAGAACGACTCCATTTGGGTTATCGTGAACAAACTGACCAAGTGTGCACACTTCGTGCCAGTCAAGAAGACATACACCGCAGAACAATTGGCTTCATTGTATATAGGAGATAATTTGATATCATGGAGTTCCAGTCTCAGTGGTGTCAGATCGGGATACTTCGTTTACCTCAAAGTATTGGAAATATTTTCAAGAAGCTACGGGAACGCAGTTTGACTTTAGCACAGCCTTTCATCTACAAACGGATGGGCAGACAGAGAAAGTTAACCAAGTGCTTTAGAACATGCTCCGTTGTGTAGTTCTAGACTTCAAGGGTAATTGAGAAGATTCATTGCCACTTGTTGAGTTTGCCTACAACAACAGTCACCAAACCAGTATAAGGATGGCACCTTTTGAAGCGTTGTATGGCAGACCTTGTAGATCTCCAGTATGTTGGGCAGAAGTAGGAGAGTCAAAACTTCTAAGATCAGAAATCGTGCAACAAACTACATAGAAAATAGCTCTAATTAGAGACCGTATGCAAGCAGCTCAGAGTTGTCAGAAAAGTTACACTGGTCAGCGGTGTAGGGAACTTGAGTTTGAGGTAGGTAATCAAGTGCTACTGAAGGTATCAACGATGAAAAGTGTTCTTTGGTTCGGCAAGAAAGGGAAGTTGTCGTCGCGGTTCGTTGGACCTTTTCCTATCCTAAAGATAGTAGGGAAAGTGGCTTACCAGTTATACCAGAGTAGTTGGCAGGAGTTCATGATGTCTTCCATGTGTCTATACTTCAGAAGCATCTCAGAGATGAGGATCGCCCAACAGTGGTCGATTTCCACAAGTTAGAGTTGTAGCCAGTAGCAACCTATGTAGAGAAGCCTTATAGGATTCTTGACTGCAAGCATCATAAGCTTAGGTCAAGATTAATACCTCGGGTAGAGGAGCAACGGCATCATCATGATGAGCGTGAGGCCACGTAGGAGAGAGAAGAGGAGATGTGCGTGAGTTACCTAGATCTTTTTGAAGAGGTATGTGTAATTTTGAGGACGAAATCGTCTCTTCGGGGGGTAGATTGTAATACCCTTTTAATTAAAATTACTAATGTTTAGGGGTAGCCACTTTTGTTAAGGGCACCCTCTTGGAGTTTTAGTATGTTTGGGCTCATACTTTATATAAATATAAACTAAAACCCAGAATCCCTCTTATTTTTGTTGGTAGACTTTTAGAGAGAGAAAGAGAGGGAACGCCGACCAGGGTTGGAGACAGGGAAACTTCAAGTTTCTTTTGAAGGTTGATCGATCGTATGCATAGGAGGAAGGGCTGAAGGCTTCAAGTGCAGGGATTCTTCTTCTTCTTCTTCTTCTTCCTTGGGATTCAACTTCTGCGGTGATTTGAGGCAAGTAGTAACTTGCTCTTTTGCTGTAGATTTAGGTTTTCTATGATGTTGTTTTACTTTCTTAATGATTGAATGTATGAAAACCTAGTGTCTATGTTGTTTATATAATAAATACACGAATGAATGCGAGAAATCAATGATCGTATGATGTATGCATGTTCCTAATGGTTAGAATGCATAGAATCTGTGAATATTTGATGAATAAAACCCAAAATCGCAGGTGAGAAAAACCATATTTCTACGGAGTTCGGTTGAAAAAATAAAACCCAAAATCGCAGAAAAAACGTAGGGAGTATCGATACCTGCTTTGTAGGTATCGATACCAGTTGAAGCCTGACCAACAGGGGAGGCCAGTATCAATACCAGGCTCAGGTGGTATCGATACCAGGGCAGTATCGATACCACCCATGGATGGTATCGTTACCAGCCCCACCTGTTCCCACGATGGAGGTTGGTATCGATACCAACCCACTGTCCTTTTGGCCTTAAGTAAGCCGTTTGATGTGAATTTAAACTAATTTAAATTAAAAGATTAATTTAAATCAAATAATACTCGCAAATGCACGAATCATTCACAGATATGGTTCGTATTACTAGGTCGATCCCACGAGGACAAGAATTAAAAGTATAAAACTAAATAAAAAATTAATTAAATCCTAATCCGAGCAATTGAAATTCAGAGATGATTTAAAAACTAATGTTTAAAATATAGTAAAGGAAATTAAACACCTAATTAAAAACAATTGAGTAAACTAATGGGAGAAATTACTAAAGTTTTCAAAATCCACTTTGTAGAACCCACAATAATATTATGTATAGAGATTAATTTTCTTCTTGTTAACCACATACTAGGCTAGTAATCAAACATGCTAGTATGGAAGATTGAACATTAAAATCCTTTTTAAAACAACCTAATATATTATTCCACTTCACTTGAAAGATCAAAAATAAATTAACCCTTGTATCCGAAACACCAAAAAAACACTGATTATCCACTTTTGATTTAATTCGTTACAAACCTAAGTTGATAATTGGTAGGAACTATCTCAAACTACATGTAAGATCATCATATGTGTCCGAAGTTTCATCCCTAACAATTATACGAAGTACGAATAATTAAAACATCAATACCACTTTCGAGAAGAAAAATTAACATCCACACACACCGTTATTGTATCATCCCCAAAACTTCATCCTCAACCCTAGTTGAGGGTTTAGCTACACATATTTGAAGAAAAAAAAAATTAAATAATATTTCATTGATTAAATTAGTGTACTTACAAAATTATCCCAAGATTACACCTTAGCCTCTCTTTCTCTCCTTGTACTCTTGTTTACGGTTGTATGGCAGCAACACCTTTTTTTTTCCACTGTACACACCAGCTTCTAGACCCTTTGTACTTTCTCAATATATATATACACGGAGAGTTGAGTCAGTTTTTAAATTATCTCTTAATTTGTGTCAATATAGGAAACATGCTTGAGGGGTGAGTATGGATGACGTATGAAAAAGAAGAAGACTTCTGTTTTAGAAAGTCTTTTGAATTTGGAATCTAGTATATCAAATATGATGTACTTTACATAGTTAATTCGTTTTTAACCATTGATATAGTGTAACAGGTTGTAACATAAGCTTAATGCATCCCATCAATTCTAATACCACGTGGTTTATATCCTTCTTTATGGGTTTTATCTCCAACTTATAAATAAATGTCCTCTTGAATCTCCACTTCTCGAGATTTATGTCGCCCTAAGTATCTTGTGGGCTCCTTATCAATTGAACCTATTTTACTCGTTCCATTCAATATTCCCTGTACACAAATAAAATGCACTAATTAATTCAAATAGAGTCAAATAATTAACTAACTAATATAAATATAGGGGTACTAACTGTAATATATATGCGCTTATCACTATTCTTGAATTTTATTTAATGAAAATAGGCTTGTGTTGATGCCTATCATGACGTATATCTTACACAATATAAGAATATATATGTGTTTATGAACAAGAATGCATACTTGATCTCTTGGTAGGATACTTCATGATGATGAATACTTGTGGACACAATTAAGATATGTGAAACCTACATAAATGGAAAGTATGGTTAAATAACTTGTTTGGCTTGTGTGCAATATAGTTTAGGTCCTTTATAGGCCTGGTCCTCTCTAAGCAAGGTCTACAGAATCGCTAAGTGAGGTCTACGGAATCACTTGACATATAAGTAACGCCGACAAGATTATAAGTATTCGGGGGACGGATTTTGCGGCGGTTCATCAGATTCACGTGGCGCATGGACAGTGTCTCAAGTGAACTACAGGGACGGGTGAAACGTGGGTAGGAACTAGAAGTTATCCTGAATCTAAGCCAAGGGAACTAGTCAACTTGCTTGCTAGGTTCTGACCTAGCACCATTAATCTTTTTAGGTCCAGGTCATCAGGTGAATACTTAGTAGCGGAGGTGTTCGTAAGTCAAAAATAAGTCTTCGGAGTTTTCCTAGATTTTTGTGGAGACATTAGCTATTCTCTAAATTAAGTTTCGTTTGGTTTGGGCACATGTTTAGTCCATTATTCTTTGAGAATATTCATTCATTCGTTTGTTCATTTGACAGTTTATCTTTAAGTTAATAAAGTTTATTTCAGCTTTATTTTACTTGTGTATTGGATGGGAGTGCAAGCTTCTTGTTTACTTGGTGTAACGCATACACCCTAGAGCTACAGGTTGTTGATGGTTCCGCTGAAATGCGTAGTTCTTATTGAGTAATGGCTGCAAACCTGAAATGTGAGGGCGGGGCATTACAATTTTCTAAAAAGCAAAATCAACCATTGATTTGGAAATTTACAATAAAACTTTAGATTAATTTTTAGGAGGTCAAAACTCATCTACTAACAGTTTTAATATATCCAAAATGTCCCTAAAGGTGTAAGGTACCTTAGGGTAAGTTTTTCTAGGGTTTTGAGGGCTTTTCAGACCTTTCGTAATGTGATAATTACAACCTTTTGTCAAAAAACGAGATTTACTTCTAATCTCATTCTTCTTCATTCTAAAACAAAAAAAGGTTAGAAGTGAAAGCTTTCCAATCTGAAAGGTCCCTTTGGGTTTGTCAATGTTCATGGTGAGACAATGTACTCAATAGGTCCCTTTGGGTTTGTCAATGTTCATGGTGAGACAATGTACTCAATTGTAAGTCCGTGCTTGAGTTAGAGTTAGGTTGTATCCTTCGTGCAAACTCACACTTCATCGAAGATCAAAGAGAAAGCACGCCATCAGACTCAACTCACCACTGGAACTCACCACACGTTGGTAAGTTACCATGTTTATCATTAATAGGTGGTTAGAATGCATTAAGACTTAGCCACATAAGCTAGGATGAATGTAGAACTCTTTTTAGAAGCTTTTCTAGCTTATGGGCAGGGTGGTATCGATACCCTCTGAAGGTGGTATCGATACTGACCTAGCCTGTAAGTCAGGCTAGGCTGGTATCGATACTCCTCTCTGGGGTTTGTATCGATACTACACTGCCCGTATCGATACCCATCTCTAGAAGTATCGATACTAAGGGCAGTTCGCAAAATTCCCAGTGAGTATCGATACTGACCTCAGTGAGTATCGATACTGAGCTCTCCTGTTAGCTCAGTATCGATACCCTCTGGAGGTGTATCGATACACCCTTCTGGGTTTTGTGTTCTGCGCGATTTTTAGACCTTGGGTTTGATACCCTTTTGGTCTTTTGACCCAAATGACCTTAGGTTTTGTTCCTTCTCTTTATATAGAAGAGAGGCAAACCATTTTAGGTTATGCATCTAGAGAGAAGAAGAGAGTTAGAGCTTAGAAGGGAGAAACCATTGTAGTCATCTTCTCCAACTAGCTAGGGCTTCAAGATCTTGAGAGAGATTGAGCTATCTTCTTCTTGAGAGTTGATTTTGTTCTACTCTCATAGGGCTTTTCATTTTAGCTAGATATTGCATATCATTCTAGCATGAGAGCTATAGAGTGTTGAAGAAACACCCAAATCTTCAAACACCATTACAGTCACCGGTGGAGTTCCGGTGAGTTCGTCGGTGGAGTTCCGGCGAGGTGCAGGCTCGTGTATTCGAGCATACAAGTACGAGGCTTGGTGGATTCCGGGTTGGAGGCGTACAAGAGGCTTGAGGATTCGAGCTGCAAGTGCGAGGCTTGGTGGATTCCGAGTTGGTGACGCACATATCATTGAAGAGGCGATTCGTGGATTCGGGTCGTGGAGAAAGACCGGTCGAGTTTGCATGAGGAAGTCGTGTTGTCGATGTGAACGGTTGTAAGATTTCTCACAACTCTTAGTGATAATTTCTGGACTAGGTCCCGGGGTTTTTTCCGTTAGGTTTTCCCCGTCAACAAAAATCATTTGTGTTGAATGCTAATTTGTGTGAATGATTTTTGTGCAAAATTGAAATATTTGATTCTCCCTTAATTCCGCATTCGAGAATCAAATAAGTCAATACTAGCTTGTTTCAATTTCTACTTATTATGAATTCATTGTGAATTAAATTTTAAATAGGTAGAAATTGATCCCCCTTCCATATACACTTAGATTAGTGTTTATTGGATTAGACATTCACCCAGGAATAGGTGATATTTCACAATCCCTTTTGTGCAAAGAAAATCTCCATTAAACCTACACCAAAAGTCTCAGTTTTAACTCCATTGATTTCAAGAAAGCTTGGGCTAATTTTGAAGACTTGAAAGGAGGCATTTTTCAACAAGGTTATTTTCTTATTTACAAAAGCATCCCAAGTTGGGGTTAATCGCTAGTATAAAACCTAGTTTGTTCTTCACTATATTTATTTTGTGCAAGTTTTTCTATATGATTTATATTATTATCATTGCTTAATCATGAGAAGGATGATTTTTATGATGAAATTTTATGTGATTTATTCACGATGAAAGGAAACAATAATAATAAAAATATATATATTATTGTTCAAGTGGAAAGGTAGTTAGTTTCCCACGAAAATGTGGTTCCCACAGAAGATGATTCTTGACAATCATGGTTGGCCTAACGGAAGAGCCTTGGCTGAAATGATTAATAAAAATTAATCAAATCCGTTATTCGTAATACTCAGATGTGGAATAAACCAGAAAGAAAATGGTTTTAGCAACGGTTTGTGGATAAATGGTAACGGTTTACTATTTTCAGCATCGTTAAAAATACAAATCTTTTGTAGATTATATTTTATTTGCATAATCAGGTGCATTTTTTTTTGTTGATTTACATCATGATAAATGTAGTTTTGATTGATTCTCTACTGAGTTTTGCTCATCCTATGATATTTTTCTCCTCACAGAAGGTGAAGATCGAATCGTAGCGTAGATCCGAAGCAGTTAGAGTCTTATCGATCGAGGATTAGATCGTGAGTAATGACTAGGTGTAAGTCTTTGCTTGTACACCTATGATTATAATAATATTATCACTAGATGATGGGTTATTAATGTTTATTTTGATTAATGGATTTATTTCATCGTTTGAACTTATTTGGATAATGAAAATATGGTTTTTAAGTACTATGTATTCTGCGCAGTAGTGATTAAGTTTGCATTATCTTTATGAACTAACCCCTATATCCCGTGCAAGGCACGGAGGCTTCTTTTAAAAAAAATTTGAATTTTTGAATTAGGTAATTAGAAAATTTAATTGTTATAGATTGGGCCATATGTTTATAATGTAGGTTTTTTTAACCCACACTTAAGAGAGGGTTTTGTTAACCCTATAATAGATAATAGATTGGGCCATATGTTTATAATGTAGGTTTTTTTAACCCACACCTAAGAGAAAGGGTTTTGTTAACCCCAAGCTTCTCCTATAGTATATTATACTAGATTTGTGGAGGATTTAAGATTTGTTTACATTTAAACATTCATAAGAATCATGACTATCTATTGTAAAAATTTCGTTATTTTGGGAACAGTTTTTTTAGGTTTTTAGATTTTTATATTTGGACCTCGTGTAGTGATAGTGTATAGTCCAGGATAAAGCACGAACATTTACATCAATTTCTGGAAGAAACAATTTGGATTTAGTTCTTCATCAAAACACGAAAGTTCTAGATCGTTCATTTATTTTTCAGAAAACTTAAGAAATTTGATTTTGGTCTTATAATGAAGACTCTATAAATTTTTAACTAAACCTTGTCAGATCTGTCTGACTTGAACGAGTTTTAGTTTTTGTATTATTTTATTTGTATTTTTTCCTTATAAAAATATTTCAAAAATAGTAAAGTATACTTGATGTGAGTATGATCGATTCAAGACTGAGTTTATATGTTTTGGATTCAAAATGAAGTCTGTAGGGATTTTATAATTACATTTAGGAACTGTTAACTACTAAGAAACATATTTTAGTACTTTTGACCTCTTTAAATCTTGACTTTTAGTCAAAACTAGTTGACTACTCTTGCTAGACCTAACACCCTTGGATTTGGACCTCCAATGGGTCATGAGTTTCCGAATTTGGGGTGTTACAGTTTTGGTATCAGAGCATAGGTATCAAGTCCTATGGAATTTTTGGGTCGTTTTGAAAATAAAATTGTTTTCAAGAATTTTATTTTAGTGTTGCTTTAATATTTTGTTTATTCAGAAGGGTTAAATAACTAAAAGCCTTATATATAACAAGACTGCGTGTGTGTATAGTTATAATTAGGGCTTGTTATTTGAAAAACCTTAGCCGTTACCTCTTATATCGTTGGTGCTCAAAGCAGCTCGAGTTATTCTATCAGCATAATGGTGGAAACGAATGATGTGATGGGAATAAAGATTGAAGTATCAATTGAAGGAATTTCACAAGTGGAGATGATATGATGTAAGCGTAGCACGGCTACAATGTTTCAAGCATAACGTTAGTTTAGCTTCATACATTTTCATTGTGTTTAGAACATTTTGTATTCTTATTGTGTTTCAACTTCTTAAGGGAAGTCAGTTTGTCCTTATGGAATAAATAATGTCCATGTGACGTGATTCATTATCGAGAACCACCAGATGATTTGGTCTCTTTGAGATGTTGAAGTGTGATGTGATCCAAGAAGCAGATCGGTTGACATCATATTGGGTTACATTGAATTGTTAGTTAGTAGGAAGTTAGTTATTTTTCTTAGTGAGAACCAAAGTTATTTTCCATTTAAGGAGATAAACGTGAAGTTTATTTGCTTCATTTATCTAACAATGGAGATTAGCAGAAGGATATCAAAGGACACTTATACCGAGACAGCCTACCTTATCCTCGAAGGAGTTGCAACAACAATGATGGGTCATGATGACAAGCAAACATCATTCGGTGGATACGTAGTGTTAAGTCAAAACGGAGATGGCGATGAGAGTGTGATGAAAAGCAGTAGGCTCTTCATTTGTGTGACACATACTATATAAGATGGCATCATTTGGTTGATCACCTAATTCGAAGCAACCATGTAGGGAGGAGAACAGGATGAAGGTGGTTAGGTACTGGGTGATTATTCACACCAAGTCATTTATTCTCCAGGGAATTAAACTTTCACCACATCGCAGTCACAACAGATTCCCAAACGAGACATAAAGATACATAAGAATGCAGAGTTTTATTTGCTTACTTGGGAGACGAAGAGAGCGTAACAATAGTTAATGAAGACATCCCAGTTGTATGAGAATAAATGGAAAGGGATTCCTGAAGAGTTACCTATACTACCCCCACAGAGATGGGTAAAGTTCGTGATTGAAGTCTAACAAGGAACAATAAGAGTTGAAAGAACTTGATAAGTAGTTACAAGAGCTATAACAGTTGGGATTTAACTGAGGTAGTGCATCACTATGTGGAGCACCAATACTTTTCGTGCGAATTAAGGATGGATCGATGAGGCTATATGTCAACTACAGACAACTGAGTAAGGTCACCAACAAGAACAAGTATCATCTTCCGAAGATCAACGATTTGTTTGATCAATTGAAGGGAGCTAAGTATTTTCAAAGATCGATTTTTGATCGGGTTATCATCAGTTGAGAATCTGAGAGAAGGACATTAAGAAGTCTGCGTTTTGATCTAGATTTGGCCACTTCAAATTCCTTGTGATGCCATTTTGGTTGACAAATGCACTTGCAACTTTAATGGATCAAATGAACAGGATAATCTGACCATACTTGGAGCGCTTCGTCATGGTTTTTGTGGATGACATTCTCATTTATTCAAAATCTAAGGAAAAGCTTAAGGATCACCTAAGGATCGCTTTGCAAACACTGAGGGAACATCAGTTGTACGCAAAGAGGAGTAAATGTGACTTCTAGATGAAGGAAGTATTATTTTTAGGGCACGTTATCTTGAAAAATGGGATTACAGTAGACCCAACCAAGATTTCAGTGATTCTATATTGAGAACGACCTAAGAGCATGTTCGAGATCCGAGGTTTTTTGTGCTTAGCAGGCTACTACCCCGGTTTGTTGAGGGCTTCTCCCGAATCGAGACACCAGTCACACAATTGACAAAGGAATGAGTTAAGTTTGAATAGAGCCCAGAGTGTGAAGAATCTTTTGCAGAACTGAAATAGAAACTCGCATCTGCACCAATTCTGATTACACCAGAACAGGGGTTTGGGTACGTAGTCTACTGTGATGATTCACACAATAAACTTGGTGGCATACTCATGCAAGATGGGAAAGTTGTGGCGTACGCTTTAAGACAACTGAAGAACCATGAGAAGAACTATGCAACACACGATCTAGAACTTGCAGCAGTGGTGTTTGTACTAAAGCTAGGAGACACTACCTCTATGGCGAAAAGTTTAACGTTTTCTCAGATCACAAGAGTTTGAAGTACATCTTCACTCAGAAGGATTTGAATCTATGACAAAGGAGATGGTTAAAATTCCTCGAAGATTATGACTTATCGTTAAACTATCATCTTGAGAAAGTGGATTTGGTGGCTGATGTACTTAGTAAAAAGAATCACGGGATGGTAGTGGCACTTCAGATCATTGGGACCATTAATGACTACAATCTTCAGATAGAAGAAGATGCCACGAATGCGTATCTAGCACATGTGGTGGTGGAAACAGAAGTCATCAAGTAGGTTGTGGAAGCACAAAAGCAAGATTCAAAATTTTAAGAAATTAAAGAAAAGATTGGGACGGAAATGTCACCAAAGGGTTGGACTCAGAGGAAAATGGGGGATTGCAATTCAAGGGAAGGTTATGCATACCGAAGGATGACAAGTTGAAGAAAGAGATTTTGACTATAGCTCACGAGTCAAACTTTTCGATCCATCCAGGAAGTACGAAGATGTACAAGTACCTGAGAATACAATTTTGGTGGAAAAGGATTTGGCATTGTTTGTCTCAACGTGTCTCACTTGTCAGCAAGTAAAGATAGAACACCAGTAGTCGGCGGGACCATTACAATCACTGAAAGTGCCAGAATGGAAATGGGATTTCATTACTATGGATTTTGTCAGGGGATTACCAAAAATATGGCAACGGTTGGACAGTATCTGGGTAATAGTCGACTGGCTCACTAAATCAGCATATTTTCTACCATCCAAGGAGACAGATTCCATTATAACCTTAAGTACACTGTACATCAAGGAGATTGTGGTATACCACGTCGTACCCTTATCTATCATTTCAGACAAAGATCTGCTTTTCACATCAAAATTATGGGAAGGATTTCAGAATGCTGTGGGGACAAAACTGCACATGAGCACAGCATATCATCCACAAACTGATGGGCAATCAAAAAAGACGATAAAAACCCTAGAGGATATATTACGAGCTTGTGCAATCGACTTTCTGGGAAGTTGGAGTGAACATTTGCCACTCATTCAATTTCCATATAACAATAGTTTGCATGCAAGCATCCGGATGGCACCTTGTGTAGCCTTGTATGGAAGACCTTGTAGGACACCCTTGTGTTGGGCCGAGGTCAGTGAGAAAAGCGTGATGGGACCAGAGTTAGTCTAGCAAATGACAGAAAAGATACGAGTTATCAAGGAATGTCTACTAGCAACTCTGAGTCAACAGAATAGTTATATCGATAATCGGAGGAGGCCACTCGTCTTTCAGGAAGGAGACCATGTGTTCCTAAAGGTCAATACTGGACCTGGAATCAAACGATTTGGGAAGAAAATAGAAACTTTCACCTCGATATGTCGGACCTTTCCAAATCTTGAAAAGGATTGGAGAAGTCCCTAATAGACTTGCACTACCACCATAGTTGGCTGGCATCCACAATGTGTTTCAGGTGTCCATGCTACAGAAGTACAATATGAACCCCTAAGAAGTGAAGCCTTTACACATTCTAGACACCAAAGTTCAAGAACTTCGTAAGGAGACAATCCGGTACGTGAAAGTGCAATGGCAATATCACGGTTCGGAAGAAGCCATATGGAAATTAGAATCTGCGATGCAGGAGAAATACCCGGATCTATTCACAGGTATTTAACTCGACTCTATTCTATGTTTTGAATTTCGGGACAAAATTCTTTTTGAGGGGGTAATGATGTAACACCCTAAAGTTTTCTACATCGGATATGGACCAAAATGGCCCATAGATTCGATATGTTTTGTACGATGATGTGTGGGGTGAATTTACACCCAAATTTGTGGTATAAAATTGTACTTTATGTACGTGTGCATGACTGGCATGTTGTAGTTGCAAAAAAATTGCATAGATTTGCATTTTGTTAAACAAAATACATTATTGTGGAAATTGCATGGAACAAAAAAAATTGTTCATGTGGACCCCCATAGGGGTGGATACGTTTTTGAGAGAGTGGATGTGGGAGGATAGACTTCTTCTCTTATTGTGAAGATTTTGTTTAAAGTGTTTTGTGAAAAAATATATAATACCTTAGAATATCTTTTGAGAAAATAATAGCATCTTTGAATATCTTTCAAAATAATTAAAAGGAAATATCTTCTTACCATATTTGTTTTATCTTGTTAAATCTAAGCCTTTAGATTTTTTTCCATCTAACATACCTTTGGACCTAGTCGACTAAAGAAGGGAGGAATTTAAAATTCAAAAGTCGTTCTTTATTTTTGAAATTCAAATACAACTAGATAAGGTTGGTTTCTAAAATTATTTACACTAACCAAAAGATTTTATTTTATTCTTTCTTTGGTTTTCAAAAAAGTAAAATTAGATATTGATTTGGAAATTCACAATAAAAGTTTAGATCAATTTTTAGGAGGTCAAAACTCATCCAATGAGTGTATTAATATGTCCAAAATGTCCCTAAAGGTGTAAAGTACCTTAGGGTATGATTTTCTAGGGTTTTGAGGGCTTTTCGGACCTTTCATAATGAGATAATTACAACCTTTTGTCAAAAAATGAGATTTACTTTTAATCTCATTCTTCTCCATTCCAAAATAAAAAAAGGTTAGAAGTGAAAACCGTCCAAACCCTTTTGTGCAAAGAAAATCTC
The DNA here is from genome assembly GCA_002174775.1 of Macleaya cordata. Taxonomy (NCBI): domain Eukaryota; kingdom Viridiplantae; phylum Streptophyta; class Magnoliopsida; order Ranunculales; family Papaveraceae; genus Macleaya; species Macleaya cordata. The sequence continues at coordinate 22,159 of MVGT01001439.1, forward strand.
CATTAAATATAACACCCGAGAATTTATTTTCCTCATATTGTGAAATGGACGAGATGGGCCCAGGCCCATAGGTTGAGTATAGTCCGGAACCTTGGACAAAAGTGTGATCGGTGTCAAAAACCTATGTGTTAATTTCCATAGGGGTGGAATTAATGAGTCCCTTGCCTACGTACACGTTTTGCATGCATGCATAAATTTGCTTTACATGTGTTTAGATGGTTAATATTAGTAGTTATGTTGAGTTGAAATTGTTATTTCATGTGAAATTTGTTGATATCATTAGTAGTTATTATTTCATATAAAATTTGTTGATATCATTAGTAGTTTTGTTGAGTTGAAATATTATTTCATGTGAAATATGTTGATGTGAAGTACATATTATATATATAGAATGGGTGAACCCCACGTTGAAGAAAGACCCTAGATTTCTATTATTTCATGTGAAAATATGTTGATTTGATATCTGTATATATGTATATATTTATTTATATATATATATGTGAGGATTTAAGTCATTGGAAAATATTTTTAGATCACACTAAGTATATTGCATGCAAGATATTAATGACACTATGGACCCCACAAGTGGGGGGCGTCAGAGAGAGAGAGAATCGATCCAATCTCCCTCTTTTAGCACATATAGTGTACCTAAAATGATTCCTTGAATGCAATAAAGATATTCATGTTATATATGAATATATATATATGTATATTTTGTTAGTACTTATTAATTTAAAAGATATTTATACTAATGGAGGTTTGAAAAAACAATCAATGAGAATATCTTCTCAAATTGTTAGCATGTGACCAAAATATCAAGGAATAACTACCAAGTTTAGGATAGTATCTAAGTTATGGAATGAATTCAAAATTTGAATTCATTTGATGAAAACTATTTTTGGTTAGCTCATTTTGAAAATATTACTAACAATAATAATATTTCCTTTCTAAAATAAAAATCAAGAGATGCCAACCGTTTGATGTATTTAAGAGAGTCAAGATTTTTAGATGTTTCAAATTGACATACATTCATGCCATAATCGATCTACACAATGGAGAAACTAACCAAATATAGGTTAGACTATTAAAATTCCAAAAGCTTACCTATTATATATAGATAACACCAAAATTTGTTCACCAAGTTGGAATTAAACACATGGTGAAAATACTAGCCTTAGGATTCACTTTTGATGGACATGTGTCAAGTCCTAAGTAGCTTTGAACATCAAAATGTTATGGTCATGTTATATACCCTAGCATAATATTTTGAATGGAGAAGAAAATACCAAAGTGGGATGAATTTTTAGAATAAAAGGTGGGGGTGATGTAGATCTCAATTTTGAGACAGAGAGAGAGATAGGCTGCCCAGTTCGACCTCTACTCTCCCTCCCTCTCTCATTCTCTTCATTCAATTAAAAAAAAGAGAGAGAGAGAGCCTAGCCGATTTCTCCCCTCCTTCTCTAAACTATTTCCCTCTTTTCTCTAACTATCCCTAAACACACTAACATCCTCCATTAAAACCTAAGCTAAGGAGGAGGAAGGAAGACCAAGGAAAAGAAAGGAGAAGAGATCATCACTTCTACTCAATAGGATCACAGTTAAGGTAGGAGGAAAATCGGTTTAAGAAAATATATTCACCCTTATAATCTTATGTGCGAAGGCATATAAATAAAATACATAATTTTGTTTAACTTTGTTGTAGAAATGTTGTATTTTTTATGGTATGATGATGATGATATATATATATATATGTGTGTGTGTGTGTGTGTGTGTGTATATATATATATATATATATATACATATACACGTTTATGGATAAGAATCGATTTTACCATGATGATATGGATATCAAAGATGTGATTGTTGATTTCATTAAACTTGAGATCGTGATTTAACATGCGGATTCTTGGTTCATGAATCTAAATATGTTACATATATTTTGCATGTTAACATGATGATGATGATGAAGCATGCCTATATCAAATGATGACATGTGTGTGTGTTGCACGTTTTGTGTAAAAAGTTACACGTTGAGTGCATGATCACTTGGGAAAAAGAAAAACATATAACAAGAACAAGAAAAATATTTTGAATCTACATAATTCGTGCCTTTTAGGTGGCCTTATGGCGATACCCCATGATGGGGTTCCCCGCGGAAGACGATCTCACGATCGTGGGTGGCACCCGTAACAGCCGTAAGATTTAAAAATCGTAAAGAGAATAAGTTGTCAAAAAGATCACGCTTTTCTGGTTGTAACCCGTTGCTGAATGCATATATCTATTGAATTGCGTTGTTGTATGCTTATGTGAAAGCGATGTGCGTGCTATTCCAACATGCTTTAGATGATGAATTATGCAAGATAACCTGTGTTAATGAACATGTTATGTTCTGATGTTCATATGTGAATTTTGGGAATGTTTTAGTCACATTTTGTGATGATATAAACTACTATATATTGCTGTCACAAAGATAAAATAAGCGTGGCAGATCATGTGTTGGACCGTAAACGCCATGAACATTTACAAATGATGGTGGTGGGGGACAGTGGATGGAAGTATATGAGATTTGTTATATAAATTCATGTTTTTCCCTTATTTTAATGTTGATAATGATGCTATCACATAAGTGAAAAAGCGTAACAGAATTGTGAAACAAGGTGGGTATGCTATAAAATTTGGTGACAATCATGAATGCACTTTGGTTTGACATGGAGCTGTCTCACGGGATATCCAAGAATGTTTTATGGCCATCTAGGTTCAGTAAGAACGGGTAAAGGTTAAGTGTTATCTGTGTTGCATGTGTTGTAGGCAAGGTGAGTCAGTTGGATTCTTCTTTATGGGAATCTAATAGGGATGAGTATAAGTATAGACTTACTACATATATATGTATATCAATATATATTAGAGTTATTATTGTTTCTTCCTACTGAGTTAAACTTATTATTTTCCTTCCTACTCTCCACATATTAAGGAGTTGGAACATCAGGCGGATCGTAGATTCGTGGGAGTATTACTCGTCTTACGAGTCACGGAGTAGGTTATTCTACTTCGAAGGACACTACTATCCATTAATACAATTTAAACAGGGAATGGGACTATAGATTTCGTATTAAGGATGAATTAGTATTTACTTGTAGTCCTTTATCCCGTTTCATCAGTACATCTAGTGTATGAGTGTTGATTTTTAAGTAAAAGAATTTCTTCAATTGCTTGATGCATCAATGTTGAGGTTTGGGAAACCTTAACCCAAGTATTTTTATGTGAAAACTTTTGGGGATAGAATGGAATGTATGAGGAAGAAACTTTGTTGAACTCTCTCTCCCCCATTAAATTTATCTGTTTAAACCAGTTTTTAAATAGAATCTTTGTTTCTTAGAACAGAGAATTGATTGAACTCTGCTTTTTTTTAAAAAAATATATTCGGAGAAATTGCAACCCTTTTTCCTAACGGACTGGGCTTAGGGTCAGTGGACCAGGCTTGGGTCATGGACCAGGTCGGGTCGTTACATTAAACCTACACCAAAAGTCTTAGTTTTAACTCCATTGATTTCAAGAAAGCTTCGACTGATTTTAAAGACTTGAAATGAGGCATTTTCAACAAGGAAAAGGGTTATTTTCTTGTTTACAAAAGCATCCTTGGGTTAATCGCTAGTATAAAACCAAGTTTCTTCTTCACTATATTTATTTTGTGTAAGTTTTTCTATATGATTTATATTATTATCATTGCTTAATCATGAGAAGGATGATTTTTATGATGAAATTTTATGTGATTTATTCACGATGAAAGTAAACAATAATAATAAAAATATATATATTATTGTTCAAGTGGAAAGGTAGTCAGTTTCCCACGAAAATGTAGTTCCTGTGGAAGATGATTCTTGACAATCATAGTTGGCCTACCGGAAGAGCCTTGGCTGAAATGATTAACAAAAATTAATCGAATCTGTTATTTGTAACGCTCAGATCTAGAATAAAGCACAAAGAAAAATGGTTTCAGCAATGGTTTATGGCAAAATGGTAACGTTTTACTGTTTTCAGCATCATCTAAAATATAAATCTTGTGTAGTTTATATTTTATTTGCATTATCAGGGCATTTTTTTGGTTGGAAATTGTTTACATCATGATAAAGTAGTTTTGATTGATTCCCTATTGAGTTGTGCTCACCTTACGATATTTTTCCGCCCACAAAAGGTGAAGTTTGTATAGGAGCGTAGATCTGAGGCAGTTAAAGGCTTATTGATCGAGGATTAGATCATTAGTAATAAGTAGGTGTAATTCTTTGCTTGTACACCTATAATTATAATAATATTATCACTGGATGATGGGTTATTAACGTTTGTTTTGATTAATGGATTTATTTCATCGTTTGAACTTATTTGGATAATGAAAATATGGTTTTAAGTACTATATTTTCTGCACAGTAGTGATTAAGTTTGCATTATCTTTATAAATTTGTGAAGGATTTAGGATTTGTTTACATTTAAAAGTTCATAAGAGTTATTACTATCTACCGTAAAAATTTCATTATTTTTGGATGAGTATTGATTAAGTTTTTAGATTTTTAAATTTGGACCTCTGTATTATGAGTGTGTAGTCTAGGATGAAATATGAAAGTTTACGTCAATTTTTGGATGAAACAGTTTGGATCAGTTCTTCATCAAAACACAAAAGTTCTAGATTTTTTCGTCTTTTTTTCAGAAAACCAAAGAAATTGTATTTTGGACTTATAATGAAGACTCTATGAATTTTTAACTAAGCATTGCCAGATCCGTGTGACTTAAATAAGTTTTAATTTATTTATTATTTCATATGTATTTTTGCTTTATAAAAATATTTCAAAAATACTGAAGTATACTTGATGTCAGTACGATCGATTCAAGACTGAGTTATATATTTTGGATTTAAAATTGTACGATCGATTTAAGACTGAGTTATATATTTTGGATTTAAAATGCGGTCTGTAGGGATATTAAAAATACGTTTTGGAACTATTAACTGTTAAAAAATATATTTTAGTACTTTTGACCTCTTTAAATATTGATTTTTGGTCAAAACCAGTTGACTACTCGTGCTAGACCTAACACCCTAGGATTTGGACCTCTATGACCCAATAGGTCATGTGTTTCCGAATTTGGGGTGTTACACTCCCTCTCCAATCTAGGGAGAAAGCTAAAGGATTCATTGAAACTAGCATACACTGCCTCGATAGCCTTGATCCTAGCCCTTTTTGCCTTGAAATGAGATATTTCTATTCCATAAATGCATTTTATGTGGTCTTCTACCACTGACACATAGGTATCGCGTTAGGATATGACTATTTCTTATATACTTAAGGCTATCTACTTTATGGTTACCTGCCGATGGTCACTCCCACGCTTTCGAAAGTACACACCGTAGGTGTGCGGCGTTGTGTACTTTTGTATCACAAGTGTTTCCAACTAACCCACCCTGTTCGCACGAATACGCCACGGACAGTCAATATCACAACATTTTGCCACGACCTTTCTAGGTGTCAACGTAAAAAATTTGTACTCCCTCTTCAGCCTCACATGCAGGTTACATAAAGCTTTTTCAAAATCATGAACCATGTTAAAATACTGCCCAACATAAAAGTCATGACTACCAGTTGGCATAGCATGTGCCTCACTTTCCCAGACATTGTTTGCATCTAAACCACCCATATAATGCAAAAGTGGGGCAACAAGGTAATCCTCTACAAAATTCCTTGCGAGGAGTTGTACGGGATCAACAAGATCATCAATTTGCCCACGAAAGAAGTTTGGACGGGCCTACCCGCCAATGGAAGGCCTAGTTTCCATTAGATCAGGCAAGGAAAACTCCACATCAATGGTTTCGTCTGGAGGGCTAAGTTCCACACCGACCGACCTAGTAGGGGTAACTGTTGTGTAAGCGTATGGAATAAGCTATCCTAATACAAATGGAAATAAAAAGGTGGCAATATCACCTTTCCATAGAGGGCTCATGTTCTTCATTAACGTGCAGAGTATCTTGCGATCTGCCTCGCATATTGTCCAAGAACGAATATTTATACACATCACTATACTGGGTTGCATCGTGGTCCCCATCATCCACGACCGACCTGACAACAAATGTAAGCGTAAAATTGTTACCCAAGGATTATGACTCCAGGAAAACCTATTTAGTTCAACATTAGGGTACGTTATTACCTATCCATATCGATTGTACGAGCATCTTCTTATGTACCCGAATAGTTGGGACCCTCAACAATACAGTTTATATGGGAGCAACAACCTAAATCTTTTAATTCTGTGACCGGTGCATCCTACTGACTCTCGTGCATCCTACGAATGATAACTACACTTTTGTAACAACATTGATTAAAAATGAGAAATACGTAAATTGGGTACAGAGTGTTACCTATCCTTATTGTGGGGACCATCGATAGGCTCTGCTCTAACGAGAGGGGTTTCCATTTTGGTTTGGTCCCTAGCAATAACCCAACTGGACTCCAACGACTTAGTAGCGTCGGCTGTACAACCAGAATTCAATTGAGAGTCATACTGGACAGGTCGGAGCTCCACATTACTGTTCGGATCAATCTCAGCAGCTACAAAATCCGCTTTCCTAAAATTCAAAAAACAAAGGACGGTGTTATGAGAATGAGCATAAACACCATCGATCTATCTATATGAAAATTACGCCACAGCTCTTTATATTGAATTGAATACCGTGAAGGGGTGCTTTCGCTTTGTTGGGGTGTTAGACTGATATCAGGTATCGCACCACTAATAGTACGAAGGAATATACAAGGTAGGTGTGCTCTGCAATAAAAGAGTTGTTTTAATTTATGAGAAATAAATTGACATAAACCGACAAAGATTGATGTATAATTACATGTTCAACGGGATAGTTATAGACAATGTAATACGTTGCCCACATATATTCAATTGATCACCGTTCGAAGCCCTTCTAAAAAATGGCTTCCGCGGGTTGTTACATCTTTAACTACGCGAGCCCTACATTATAACAAACTTAAGGCTCTCAAATTCACTATCCTGTAAAAACAAGTGTTGAAGATTTAGTTATGGTTTATGAAAAACCTAGAGTCTTTGTTAACTAACTAACATAATCTAGGCTAACAAGGAAGGGAGATCAATTACTACCCAATTAAAAATACAAAAGCAAATTTAGAAATTAAAACTAACAAGTATCGAGGTATTCAATTCTCATATAGTGAAAATTGGGGAGAATCGAATATTTTGATCTTGTTCAAAAATCATACATATAAGTACACAAATGATTTTTGTTGATGGGGGAAAATCTAACGGGAAAAACCTAGGGTCCAAGTCCAGAAAAACCACTAAGACTTGTTAGAAATTCTAACAACCGTTACATCGACGACATGACTCCCTCGTGCAAACTCGACCTGTCTTCCTCCATGGTTTAAATCCATGAACCGCCTCTTGAATGGTGTTGTACCTCTCCAACTCAGAGTCCTCTAATTCCCACACTCGTATGCTTGAATCCTCAAGCTTCACTTGACCTCCGTCAAGTTGCTAACTACCGGAACTCCACTAGTGACAATAGTGTGTTTGAAGGATAAGTTTAATTCAACATAAGTTGGGTTCTCAACCTAGATGAGTGCTCTAAGCTCTAACTAGCATGAAAACCCTATGAGAAAAGTTCTAAAGCAACAAACATGGAGTGATGAGCGTTTTCTACAATGATCTTGGAAACCCTAGATGATGAACATTAATGGCACCCAAGATTCTCTCTCTAGAAGAATGTATATCTTAAAACCCTAGCTAGATAGTCATAAATGACCTAGCATATTCTATTTATATGGAATGAGCAAACCCTAGGTTTTAAGCTCTAAAGATTCCATATGAACGTGGCACAGGCAAGAAATGCGAGAGAAAAAACATAGAATTCTTGTACTGAAAAAAAGCCCGAGGTATCGATACTGCTGAGAGGAGTATCGATACTAGCAGGGTGGCATCAACAATCCACTTTGGCAGTATCGATACTGCCCTAGTCTTATCCTGACTTAAGGCTAGGTCAGTATCAATACCCCCTAAGCTATTGCAAAGCATTCTAAGCTATCTACATGCGTCCTAGCTAATGCCACTAAGTCCTAATGCATTTCTAACCACCTATGGTAGACAATATGTCACTTACCAATACTTGGAGAGTTCCAGTGGTGAGATTGAGTTCGTCGGATTGCTTCCGCTCCGATTCTTGATGGAGTGTGAGTTTGCACGGAGGGAACACCTAATACTAACTCAAGTAAAGACTACAAATTTAGTTCATTGTTCTATCATGAACTTGACAAACCCAAGGGACTTTTCAATCTCCCCTTTTGTCAATTTTATGACAAAACCCATACATAAGAAAATTCCAAAGGACAACATTACAACACGAGTTCTCTTACAATGGACTCAATAAAATTACAAAACCTTCCCAAACTAAAAGTAAATAAACACAAGGGAACTTCTGCAAAATCACACAAGATTCATCAAGGCACTAAAATATATAACCAAATCACATGCCGTTGAGAATCATAACAATTCCCCCTATCTCATGTAACTCTGCTATAAACCTTTCTCCCCCTTTTTGAAATGAAATCGACAAAGGCCGATGGGAGAGAGTAGGGATGCACAAAAAGGGAGGACAACGCAGCCACAAGACAAATAAAGAGATTGATAAACAAGTACTTCAGGCAAAGAAAGATATCATACAACTAACCATTCCACATCCATTTAAAATAGAAAAGATAATTCAAGTCTAAACAAGATATATAGAAATTAACCAAAAGGCATAAGTATCTAAAAGCTAAAATAAGGTTAACGAGTTCAGCTGAAAAGAAAGAAAGTAAAATCAACTAAAACCAACTAGTTCAGTGAGTGTCCTATACTAATCTTCATCTTCCTCATCCATCTCATCGTCATCACCCTCATCATCATCATCGTCCTCATCGTCATTAGGCATAGAGAAGGAACCAGAGGGAGGATCAATAAGAGGAAGGTTATTTGCGGCTGAGTATCGGGACCGCCTGCCCCATCATTTGGTGCAAATCAACATTGCACTTCTATATGTTCATAGAACAGTCTCAAAGCTAAAGAAGGGTGTCCATAACCTGTTGCTCCCAAGCTTGGCGAGCATGGCTGCTACTTGTTCTGAAGAAGAAAGAGCAGGAGGATCAAGATGAGAGCGACTCTTGCTCATGGTAGACTCATCAATGTCGTGTTTGGCCTTCTATATCGGTTAAGAGGCAGGGACAACCAAATCAAAGTAGTCCAGGATACGACCAATCAACTTGGGGAAAATAAGGAACCGAATAACTTTGGCTTCCAAAAGCATAATCATTTGGCGAATAATGAAGTGTGCAAAATCAAATTTTGAAGCTTGATCATGCGATATATGAATTTGCCCATGAGATGAGTGATATGACTCTTATTTCTTCTGTTGGATACAAGTTGTAGGCAGAAATAATAGCAAGAAGACGCCAAGTGAAGCAGACATGATTCAGAAGAAACTTCTCGTGGGGAGTCCAAGTATGAACCGCACCCATAAGAGCGTTGGAGATATCATCAAGGGAAGGAATAAAGGGTTCTTTGCAATTGCTCGGAGGAGAATACATGATAGATCATCAATGGCATAGATGGAGCCGATCGTATAAATCACATCTGGAGTAATGGTAATCACCTTACCCAGTGCACAGGGTTTGAAGGAAAGACCTACAATATCAGCATCATACATATTGGCATAAAATAAGTGGACAAGCCTAGGATAGGTAGTCCCTGCGCCATCCAGAAGATTGAGACTATGATAAGTGTGCAAAATCTCACAAATAGCAGTTAAACCAAAGCGATTGTACCTAACCTTGCATTCTTTAATGAGAGAACTCTTGGAAAACGATTAATCATATCACTTCTGTAGACACTTAAATTTGGTTCACTTAGAGCACCTCAGTGATTCTGTCAAAACTAGTCAAACAGAGTCTGTAAACGGAACTCGAAAGAGCTGAAACGAGGCAAAAGAGTTAAGACCTGAGCCAGAGCCTCAGGAACTCCCCACAAACCTCTGAAAATCTTGCAAAAGTTCTAAAAAGCCCCTGAAAACGCACTCGGAAGGTCTAAAAAACACAGAATCGACCACGGAAAACCCCAAAAATAAACTCGGAACACCCAAAAGATACGAAACATACACGAAACACCCTAGAAGGCCCTACATAGGAGGCTAAAACGCCTAACCAGGGGCTTCCAAGTGTCAATCGAATTGGGCATAGATCCAGGGAAGATCTGAGTGCATCTTGAAGATGCGCCCTATAAATAGGACCCGCCCCCTTCTTCAAAAATAGATCCTAGAAAAAATATCGAAACTAGAAGAACAAAAGAAATAGTAATGAACCTCTACCCTAATCGCGGGTCAAAATCTAGGAAGGGTTCAAGTATATACTCAATCCTCTTAAAACCCTTTACGATTCATTGTTCAAAGATAGTGCATTCAAGCATTGTAATTCTTTTCGAAAAGCCATAAATAGTAAACCTTCAAAAAAAACTCATTGTTATCGTCAAAGTAGTATCAATGTAGCGTGTCTTTAAGGGAGCATGCTCTCTAGAATGACTCCATAGTACGCTATATTATATTAGATAGTGTTCGGGATGGTAAATCTTCCCAATTCAAAACGAGAGAAGACACTACGATTGATATCATGATCAATTCGTGGAGGATTCAAGCAAAATCGTCACGACTCGTCAATATGTTCAAAAAACTCCTTCCAATAAGCACAGAAACGTCAAAGCTCCGGTCACGAGGAGGTTTTTTTACAAAATCGACACGATTCGTTGATCAAGTTCTTTCCAAAACTCCTTCCAAGTAAGGAGAGAAACGAGGGAACTCCGCCCACGAGGAGATTCCACTTATAAAAACTGGCACGACTCGTTAACCATCATCCTCTCACGCTCCTTTAAATAAAGACGCATCATTGGCACGATTCGCCAATCACAATCTTCATATGCTCCTTCAAATAAGGATGCCTCATCTGAGTTACAGTCATTCCCCATGAGAAAGCTAAGTTTTCTCCAAGTGAGGAATAGTTATAGCCCAATCACTAGTATGAAAAAGATCTCCTAGAGCATGAACAATCCACTAAAGCCCTCCTGAGCACTGAGGCATGCAAGCAAGAATAAGTATAACCACCTTGTTATCTCCGTTCGTTGAGATAACAGAAGCAGAGGTCAGATCATTTACACTAATGTACTTATCTTTTATATTTTGTTTTTCTATAAAAAACGAACTAACGGCTTTCATATTAAGGAAAGTTCACATATTATATGCATATGAGATGATGCACTAATGTTGATATAAAAACCCCCTTTATGAAGTAGAAACCGACTGATGTCGGGCGGTTGTCAAGTCTCTAACACTTTCCTGGCCTGTAACTAGGACCCGTACCTAGAATCTCTACACAATACATCACAAACCATGTCAATTAGAAGAAGATGTTACTTAGTCTCTCTCCAAAAAGACTAGACAATGCCTTTTTTTAATCAAGAGAGACCTCACACCCTTCAAATTCAGGTGACGACTTTATAACATTGAACAAAAGATGAGACTCTCCTTGTTTTAAAGCGACCAGAAAAACGCACTAAAGGAAGGAAAGAGAAAAGCATCTGCAGAATAGACACACACACACAAACAGTAAAGTACAATCGAGGACAACTTCAAAGAACACTTCCACCACGAAACTCGCGCCCTCGAAGAGAAGGGTGCGGGAGCAGGCTCTCCCCTCCAGCAAGAGGACCCAAGAGACGATTGCGGTAGTAGTGGTTAGGCCTCCTGGACGGGCGAGGACACGCTAGCACAAGGTAAAAACCCTCGATCAGGGAATGATTCGTACGCCTCGAGCTCCTTCAGCATCCCCGAGCCTTCTCTTTTTGTAAGAGAGGGAAGGAGAGGGTCATCGTCCTTCGAAAGGGGGCACCACGCTCAGCGAGTCCTTCGCACGCCACGACGGGCCAGTCGAAGGGCAGGGCGCCACAGCTTCAAATAATTTTCATAGAAGAATTTTTTTTAGTCACAAGGCAAATGGTGGAAGACCATTGAGAAGCCACACCCTTTCCACGAGGGTTGGCAGAAACGGATGAGGTAGGAGCCTTTCTCTTCTTACCACCAGCCATTGAATCAAGGAGATAAAGATGAAGCAACAAGACTCATGGAGGGAAAACAACGAAATAAGGCACACAATCCACAAATACAAGGAGGAAAATGAAATCAAAGGCACAAAGCATACAAGAAAGAAGGAAAAATGAAATCTAGGGCATACACAAAGAAACCACTAACAAAAATTAGAGGGAAGATAAAAAACTTACCCTAGAACGATTTTCCAAGAAGACAAGTGGAGAAAAGGCCCTTGAAATCGCGAGATCGACGAAGGAGTAAGCGAACCCTAGCTTGGAACCGCCCTTCTCTATCTAAAACCCTTAAAATGCCCACAAATAATGAGAAGAATCTATACATGCCTTTAAATAAGACCCATGGTGCGCAAAAATTGAGGCAAAAATGAAAAAAATCGGAGGGGGTATCGATACTGCGCAGTGGTGGTATCGATACTGCCTTTAGGGATGACAATAGTTGAGCTCGGTATCGATACCACCCTATGCAGGTATCGATATTAGCTAGGTTTAGGGCAAAGGCATATCTGGCGACCGTGGTATCGATATTCATGAGACTTGGTATTGATACCAACTGGGAAATTTTTCAAAAAACTTTCAAAATCCATTTTTAACGAAACAAACTCCCTCTAAAACAAATCACCCAAAGTTTTTCAAAAAAAATATTCAAATTTGACAAAAATACATTCTTCAAAAATGCTCTACTCACGAATGCACGTGTCGAGATTTAAACCCAACCAAGAAATGAACAAACAACATGATCCAATCGATGAAACACAATCATCAAGATGAGAATTTTGCACAAGATTATGAGGGCATTATAAACAACTAGTTTTCAAAAGGATATCTAAGTATAAGCTGAGAAAATTTAAGTTGGATTGAACACATTATCCATCAAAACAATGAGGTAAGTGTGTATGCATGTGATGATGTCACAAAATGTGAATAAATTCTTAAAATTTGAACCTACTCTCTCTTCTCTATTCCAAACCACACTAACATGGAGGACGAACCACAACGCACATTATATGTAGATTAAGACCAACAAGTTAGGGTATTACCAACAATGTGTGTTTTAGAATACAACCAACCCAAGAGCATGCATCACGAGTCATCAAGACTACCCAAGACCTTATTGACCATATTAGTATTGAAGTGCTCTCAGGGCAGCGTGACTCTTCATGTGGTCACACTACGAACTATCATGCCACTAAGCTCAAAATCTTATACTAGAGCTTACTCTTTAGATGACTCCACCAAGCTCAAAAACATACAAACAAGCTTACTCTTTAGGTGGTACACTGAGTTCAAAGTCTTTTACAAGAACTCACTTTTGAGGTGTATAGCAGCAAGGGAATAATCAACAACCCGCAAGTGCTATGATAGCTCGTCTATACTAGTTTTATTCGAAAGATGTAACGAACAAACAAACTATGATCAACCCACACACATTCAATCAAACACAAGACACGAACTCACTGTCATAGAATTTGAATGAAGGATGTGAAACAAGAAACTCCAGCTCTCAAAGCCTAATAGAAATAGATATTCAGTAAAACCAACAACATATGAGATCAATAGCACGTGATCAAATCAATCTATGATAATCATGACACATGTAGAAAGGATCACAGTGATGTCACAGAGGTCAAGACTAAATCAAGACATACAAATACCGTGAACAAAACAGAGATACAATGCGAGAAAAACATGCAAAAATAATGAATTTCCAAAGACACAAAGTACCACAAACTACCATGTAAAATACAATAAAAGATTATGCAATGCAAGAGAGAGATACGAGACAGCAAGAGGTAAGAGAGTGAAACTCGGTAGGCTCACGTCATGGAGACAACACCAATAGCCCTTCTAAGATTTTCAAATGTTATTGCATCCAAAGGCTTTATGAGGATATCGGCAAGTTGCTTTTCGGTCGGCACATACTCAAGATGAATCACCTTCGCTTCTACTAAGTCACGAATAAAGTGATTCCTAATATCAATATGCTTAGTTCTAGAGTGTTGAATAGGGTTCTTGGTAATATTAATAGCACTACTGTTATCACAATAGACAATCATAATAGCATGCTCAAAATCGTAATCACTAAGCATTTGTTTCATCCAAAGTAAAAACATACAAAGTAAGGGATAAACCATTATGTGTTGTACAAAAGTGATTGTAAAAGAAGAATAAATAAATCATCAAAACTAACAACTTTTATAAGAGAACCATAATTAAAACATACAAAGTAAGGGATCAACCACAAATTTCAAAAAAGACCTGAAATTTCAAAAACGACATGAAAATTAGGAAACCCATAATGCATACAATACCCCTCTCGAGGGTGAAAAAAATCAACCAAATACCACTCTCAATTTTGGAATGTGGTATCAGGGTGAGAAGGCAATAAAAAGTAATGGTTTTCCTCCTAATATCATGCTCAAATCTATTGCCAAAAAGGGCTATAAAGAAATGAAGGAAGAATGTCAGAGTATGAAGAATGCTAAACATGATGAAACAACCAAAGATAAATAGTAGCCATTAATATTCTGTTATGTTGGAAGGAAACTACAATGTTGCTAATGTAGCCAGTTAGTTATCGTCGAACCCTAGAAGTTTTTAATCTTCTAAGTTTTGGTTTGCTTTGGTTCATTACTTCTATTTCTGAATCTTGACTAGACTTGTTGAAATCAAGATATAAATATCAAGTATAAAATGAAGAGGGAGTTTTTTAAATGAATCAGAAAATCCATAACTTAACAAAAGATGATATGAAAACTACGAAACCTATAACCGATACAATTCAAGTTGCAAGACACAGCCTAATATATGATCTGAAATTTTACATCAACCAAACTACCCACTCATAAGAAATGAAATATTACCTCTACTGATCAGCACACAGATACCTTAAAATATGAATTGAATCTTTACCACACCAAATTTACGGACACAAATTTTCAACTCAACAAACACAATAGAATAGGCAGCCAAAACATTTCGAACCCAGATAATTGAATTTCAATGGTGTATTAAAAAGTTTAAAACAAGCCTCCAAAATTTAGCCCTCACACAATCACAACAAAACCTACCAATTGTTGGGGTTATGCCCTAAAAACAATATGTTTGACATCTATGGTTACTTGGTTTATCATTAATTTAATTTATCATATTTAACATGCATGGTGAGATTATTATTTTCGATGAATTATTCATATATAAGTGTTATATATGGAGAGAGATATAATTCATTGGTGAATGTTATGTTCGTAGTCTAGATAACTACATGTTATTGGGAAGACTATAATATACTAAAGTCAGTCACGTGAGTGATATGATGTATCTCCATCACAGAAGTAGAGACTTCTAAACTTGTATATTGGTGTATTTCCAATACATTGAACTGGATCGTTGAAAAATACTTTATATTTTATTTCAGCATATTTAAAGTATTTTTACACTACTTTAGGTAAAAGTTCTTAATCCTGAGAATATGTATATGCCCTATATGAAGGTTATAGTTATTTTGTTTTGCAAGAGGTCAATCGATGAAAACGTGATCCAATATTCTGAGCAAAATGGATAACTATGATCTCGTATTAGGATTATAATATTCAACATGGAATCTACTTCAGAGATATTCACTTAAGTCAATGCATGTATTATTATTTTAAACTGGCCAGTGATCTTCTAAAATGTATAGAAGATTATTAGAATAAATATTGTATTAATGCAATTGATGGTTAAGGGTAAATAAGTAATCACCCTAATGGTGTTGACTTGTAAATATTACAAAACCAAAGGGTTTTTACGAATATTAGAAATGGTAGAGGAACTATTTACAAATTAAGTAGTGGGAGGGTTTTATATTAATTCCACTAAATCTAGAGGGTTCAATTACAAGTCCTTGGTGGACCAACTTGTAATTATTATTTTAGTTCCTAATTTTATAAGAGTTATAAAAGGATTAGAAAACTAAATTAATTAGCTAGACTTTAGTGGGACCCAGTTTAGATCTAATTAGGAGTTGAATTAGGGTTAGGATGGCCTCCCTTATATATACATAAGGGAGGGATGATTTTTACAAGGACCACCCCTAGCAAAAATCGTTTGGCTCCATCCCCTCCCTCTCCATTAATCCTAATTAGTTCTAAGCATCAAAACCCTAGCCTCTATTAATACTAAAACTAGGGTTTAGTTTTGAGGAAGAAGGAGAAACAATTTTGAAGATCCGTTCCGATGGATTGAAGCAGGAAGAAGAGAATTTCAAAATAGTGTCTTCATCAATTACGCTTCAAAGGTAATAATCCTCCAACCTTCTTAAGATTCCTAACAGCAATTTATTAACATATGGGATCCAGGAAATAGTTTTAAACTAATTTTAATTCCGCTGCCAGTTTAATTTTAAAAACCTAGGATCCCTATCACCAATTTCAGCTGAAACCCTAACAAAATTAAAAAACAAAATCGAAAACAAAGTTTACTTATAATGTTCGGATGAAGGTGGAGCTGAAAGCTGAGCATTACTTCTTTAACCCGCTACAAAATCGAAGGAAAACAACAGATGAACAAAAAAAGGAAGATCGGAGAAAATATTTAAAAAACCTAAAACTCGACGAACGAATTACAAAAGATAAAGACCGACAATCAAAAACACCACGAATAACAGGAGAGAGATACGAACCTCAAAACACCGTCAAATCTCCTACTACTCAGACCACAAAACCAATCGGCGTGCAAGCAAGAGGAAGAAATACTATAGAATTTGGGGAAATATAGAAGAGAAATATAAGAAGAGAAGAAAATAAAGGAAAAAAACCTAGTTGCTGCTCAGCCGGCGGGAAATCGCACAAGCAAGCCTAAAAACCGGCGATCTCTTCCTTCCTTCGATAAGCAGACGTGAGATTTGAAAGGGGTGAGAGTACTCTAGTTTTTCAAATAAAGAGAAGACGGGAAAGAAAGAAGAGAGGGCAAAGAATTAAAGAAAAAAAAATTAAGTAGCAGGATCGAGTTAAGGGGTGTGTTGAATCTTAAGTGGGTCGAGTCTAATGCACACCTAGATCATTTGGGGGGGCAGGGTTAAGGACCAAATCGTCAGTTTGGGTGTAACGCCCCGTACCCCAAAATATAGGACATTACTATCAGTTTACAAAGAAACTCAAATCCGGCAGAGTCTCCTCTATAAACTGGACCTAGGCACACCTGATAAACACAACGCATACAATAATAGGCACAGCGGAAGTAAAAAAAAATCTAAAAGTAAGCACAGAATTGCCACCCCTTTTTTTTACTGAAATCCCAACAACATAGGACCAGGAGAGACCTGTCAAGAGATCATTGTCTAAAATTATTCCATCACTATGTCACCTGCAATATAAGTAAGCCATTCATTCTTTCACTTAACATAGGTATATCTTTGATATGATATATAATTATATTTGTTGTTCCCAGTCATAATATATAAAGGGAGATAAAGATAAAGTAAAGGACGTACTCATATAAAAATGAAAGTAACATAAGGCTCACAACCCGAGCCATAAAAGCATAAGTCTCAAAGTAAAAATAGAGTTAGTAAAACATCCACTGTGACTGAAAAGAGGGAAACCTACGTCAAACACAAAAGATAGAATCCCTCGCCACGTAAACCACGTCACAGCACCACCAAGGATCCTAACTCGATCCTCAAACGTCAACTGTAAAAAAAACCACGAGAATTATTGGGTGAGAAACTCAGTAGGTAGATCAACCATCCTAATACCATCACATGCAGCGATTAATCTGGCAAACAGTTAAAAAGTATTTATATAGCAATGCATAACATATAGTTGATTGAAAGCATCAAAGGAAATCTTGCACATAGATAGAAAAACAAATGGTAGTGTACTACTACTAGTTTAGCCAAGAAACATGCATGGGATGTACCCGTCTCTCTGACATCCTATACCACCTGAAAGACAAGGACACCTAGCAACGTCTCAAATGGTGTGCCACATCTGAATAAGTATGACACAAACTCCTTATAGAAAATTCTTTTTTCAAAATCTATCTCTTCTGAAAACACTTACACGCAACAGATGTAACTAGTCTTAAGGGTGCAGACCCATGACCAACCAACACACAGATAGCTAGGCACTAGCTGCGGACCCATGGTAGGCCAACACACAGTCGGATCTACGGACCTATGACCAGCCAACACACAGATAGCCTAACACTATCTGTGGACCCATGGCAGGCAAACACACAGATCATTCATTCTAAGTGTGCGGACCCAGGACAAGCCAACACACAGATAGCCGGACACTATCTGAGCGGAAGTAACACCGGCACTAATCCACCTAAGGCATACATAGTTCTTCGTGTCATCGTAAACCCTACCAAGCCCGGTAGTGAGACGCCACTACTGCCTTTAGGCAATCACGGAAATAAATTCACTTTGGTTATATATTTAAAACTAGTTCCACGTCGAGAAAATGCTTGACAAACAAGATTCTAATCTTTTTCGAAGATATTCCATATCAATCACATATCTCATTAATATAAAATATGATTTCCAAACATAAACATCACTTCACCTCAAAATCATGAAAGTAAGATCCAACCACAATAGTTCACAATCCCGAGAAAATTCTCATAAAACATGATTTTGAACAAACATGCATCATCTCCTAGTTTAAAACAAATAATAGTTCTTAATGTTTTCTTCCTAACATAAGTTTGTTGTCTAAACTCACATGCCATGCCTCGCATACAAAATACATACATGTTAGTTCGAAGCATGCATTCAAAATAGTTAGGTGTTATTAAGATGAATTAACCACCTACCTCTAGCGATACAGAAATTGATCCTCGTCAACCCGAGAGTCAGCAACACCCAGCTCACCAGCTGGAGAAAAATGAACAAAAGAGATAGTGTAAGGTTCTAGTACTTAGAGCCAAAAATCAAATATATAGAGTAGAGATAATGAAGATTAGTAAAGTAAGAATCATCAACAATTTAGAGTACTACTCTAGACCTTACAAGCTAGTAGTACCACTGCCACACCTACACCAAGAATTTATAATCATCATTTTCACCGAAAGATAAGTCAAGACTATCACCTAAAGTCCCAAATAAAATGAACTTCATACATCTCTCCAATATAACTTACAATCCTCAAAGCATTCCAAAGATAAGTAAATCAATCCGTAAAACCCTTCATAAATTTAGGACTCATTATCAACAACTATTATGTAAGTTTCCTTTACATTCCTTCATCATCCATCAATTCCAATTAAGGTGAGTTCCACCTTTGTTCATTCATTAGCAGTTCCAAAATAGCCCACAAAAAGTTCATCTAAGTCTTAGAATCATCTTCCACCAAAATTATGCAAGCTCGATTTTTTGTTGTATGAACTAAAGAAATCAGTCCAAAAGCCCATTAATGGCTTGTAATCCAAATGGAGTTACAACTAGCTTTTACCAATCATGAGAAACCTACTCCATAACAAAGTAAGCTTTACGATCTAAACATCAAATGTTCTTTTATTCCAAAAAGAAATAAAAAAAACCATTGTTTCGAAATAAGAACTTACCACAAAATTGGATGAATCTCTCTCCAAAACTCCTTTATCAACAAAAGATTTAACTTAAAAAGATGTTCACCTTCAACAAAATTCAGATTTGGGGTTAAAACCATCAACATTAAACAAGGAAATCACCTCAGATCTACAAATTTTTGGTTTGCCTCAAGAACCCTAACTTTACATCACCCAAAATAACTTAAGTAAGAGAATAAGTTGCTGAAATCTTTAATTTAATCCTCAAAAATCAGGCTAGATCATCACCTTCTTTACCATTGTGCTCTTGTTCAACAAGATCTGCATCATGGAGGCAAGTGGAGCAAAACCCCAAGTTATTACACAATGAAATCAGTAGAAAATTTGGGGTTTTGGGGCTAGAAGAATTTACCTAAAAGAAGAAGTAAGAAGAAAAAAAGGGAGGGGGAGGTTGAGGCCGAACCCCCCCACTAGATCTTCTCTCGATCTCTCTTTTCTTCCTCCTTCACCTGCGTCTTCTTCTTCTTCTTCTCCTTCTCTCTATCGGTTCTTTCTCTAGCTCTCTCTAGCTCTCTCTCTCTCTCTCTGTAACGTTTCCTCCCTTCTTTTTCTCTCTTTTCTCTTTTTCCTGTTCTATTTTTGTTTGAGACTAAGCCTCCGATTGGAGGTAGAGGTGTCAATTGGGCCATGCTGGGCCGGCCCAGCACGACTGGCCAATGGGCCATGCCGGTACGGCACGAAGCACAGTCGGCACGACTAGGTTTCGTGCTGGGCCGTGTCGTGCTGAGTCACCATTTTGGTCAGCCCAGCATGGCCCAGTGGCCCAGCATGTTAACAATTCGTGCTGGGCCGTGCCAGCCCATCGTGCTAGTGGGCCGCACACTAAGTTGGAATTTTTTTTGTAAAAAATGTTGTTAAGGAGGCTTGAACCTTGGTTGTGTATGAAAGTAGAATGAAGCCTTACCAACTAGGCTACTAGCTTTTGTTGCTTAAAGCTTACGTTTTTTTTACAATTATACTTAAATGAGTCTGGATCCATGTACATTGTTATTTGGACATCGTTATTCTTACATTATTTGTGGGGCCCACAAGTTGAAGAAACAAGAGCTAATTTTTGTAAGAATGATCTACAAGATGAGTAAAACATCCGTACCAAAAATCATTTCATTCTAAAATTTATAGCCCCATCAATAAATGATTAGAAGTTGATTAAGAATTAACGGTAAACAATGAACGGTGAGAAAAATAGTCAATTTATGGGGCTACCAGTTTTAGAATGGGATGTTTTTTGTGAGGATAATCTACAAGGTGAAAAGAACATTCTCAAAAAATATCAGCACTTAGATCAACCTCATGTGGGCTCCACATGCGACTGTACATGTAAAATGTACAAATAAGACTGCATGGCGATCTGTTTTCATACTTAAATTTGGTAAATGGTAATTCATCATGATTGACAGTCACGTAATATGGATCGTAATAATGATGGATGAAGATGACGAAAGCTAATCATGATGGATGATGATGATAAAGGCCAATCATGATGGATGATGATGATAGTGATGGTGATTATGGGTGATGTTGATGATGGGAGTTGATGATGATGGGGTGATCATAATGGTGGTAGAGATGGTGATACTGACACATGATAATTATGGATAATGATGCGACCATTACACTTACTCAATTATAATAAAGGTTTCCTTTCTAATATAACCCTAAACCTAAACCTAACTAAACTCGCTACAAAGGATAAAACTCCATAACCTGAAATGATGAAATAGACCATATTGTAGTAGAACCATCATTATTACCCGTCATCATCACTATTATCATCCATTATGATAATCATATACACATCATGATGCATGATCATCATCACACATCATCTTCATAACCATCAATTAAGATAAATTACTATAATGTATTGATAAAAATTAAAAACTTCAAGTTAATGTCAAAAAAAGCTTGTAACTTAACTGTTCAAAGAGTCACAAGTCATCCCCTAAGACCAGAATTCAAAACTTCGTAATAGGTTTTTATGAAAAAATTAAAAAACCTTATTGTGGGTTGTGCTTGGGCCGTGCTTTGGCCCATTGTGCCGTGCTTTGTGTCGTGCTTCGTGCTGGCCCATCGTGTCGTGCCTATTCGTGCTGGACTCATGCTGGATTCGTGTCGTGCTGGGCTATGTGCCGTGCTTGGGCTGGGCTGGGCCAAAATCGTGCCCGTGCCGTGCTCGTGCTATTGGGCTCAAGAGGCCTGCCCAGCACGGCCCAGCCAATGGGCCATGCCGTGGCCGTGCCGGACCGTGCCGTGCCTGGGTGGCACGACCCAATTGACATCTCTAATTGGAGGAGAGGGACGGTGGGTTAGAAACCCACCACAAGCTGGCTCATGGGCTGAGCGCGAGTCAGAACAACCCGTGGCCCAAACTAATTTAAAAATACCACTTTTTATATTATTATTAGTATTATATTTTTTTTTGTTTTTAAGGTTTGGGGTCTCACATCATCCCTCCCTAAGAAGAAATTTCATCCTCGAAATTTAAGGAATGTACCTTAATTGGAGAAAAGATCTGGATATTGGGTCCTCATGTCCGATTCTTTCTCCCACGTAGACTCTTCCATGTTGTTATGTCTCCAAAGAACACGAACAAGAGGAATTTCCTAATTTCTCAAAACCCTTACTTGATGGTCCTCAATCCGAATAGGGTAAACACTATAGGAGGCATCTTCGTTTAACTCCAAGTTCTACCAATTAATGCCGTGTTCTAGATCGGGCTCATACTTCCTCAACTATGATACATGAAAAACATTATGAACCCTCTCCAACTGTGGTGCAGAGCTACCTTGTAGGCTACCAGACCAATGCGCTGCAAAACCTCAAACGGCCCTACATATCTTGGAGCCAACTTCCCACGAAGTCCAAACCGCTGAATACCCTTGCTAGGAGATACTTTCAAGAACACATAATCACCTACATTGAAAGTAAGAGGTCTTCTACGAGTATCAACATAGCTCTTTTGGCGACTTTGCGCCCTGAGCATTCTTCCTTTCACCAATTTCATTCTTTATGTGGTTTCTTGTATCACCTCGGGGTACAACATGGCTTTTTCACCCACATCTGACCAACAAATAGGAGACCTACATGGTCTACCGTACAGAGCCTCAAATGGATCCATACCAATACTAGCTTTATAACTATTATTATAAGCAAATTCAACCAAATGCAAGTGTTTCTGCCAATTGCCCCCAAAATCCATTGCACAAGCCCATAACATATCCTCAAGCATTTGTATTGTACGCTCTGATTGTCCATCTGTTTGTGGATGGTTGGAAGTACTAAGGTGTAGCTTTGAACCCAAAGCATCATGTAATTTGAAAGGTCCATGTTTTATGTTTGTCGTATTTCGTGTCAAAAGTAAACTCAAGATGGTCAATGTAACTTGAGTTAGAGTCTAGTGAGTCTCGGTTCACTTCGGTTGAAAGAGAAGAAATCTACAAAGGCTCCGAAGAACTCAACTCACCACCGGAAGACATCCTAGGATGGTAAGTGACTTAGAACACTAAGTACCATAGGTGGTTAGATTG
>MVGT01001445.1:0-19681 GCA_002174775.1 Macleaya cordata
CAACATTATTTTTATTTGGTGATTGTGTAATCCTTAACCTTAGTCACATTGACATACGGTTATTCCAACTAATAACCGTAAGGATTTTAGACTTTCAAATAAGCATAGTTATCTCACATCCAAAACATGATGAAAACGAAATGAAAGACTACACAAATAAACCAAGTAGTGTCCTAGTCAAATCATTCTCCTCAACAACTTCTTTTCTGGAGTCAAAAGACGAACTAGACCCGATAAGACTAAAACTTTGATCGGGAGAAGAAAGGTGTGGTTCAACGAAATTCCACGAAGGAGGGAACAGACTGGGGTCAGGTACCGGCTCAAATTTGCACATATCATAAAGAGCATCTGGGGTGACTATAATAACCTTACCCGAGATAAAAGATATGAAAGTAAAGGCAACGAATTTAACAATATGCATATTTGCATAGAACAGTTGTCTATCCTAGGGTAGGCAATCCTTGTTCCTTCCAAAAGGTCGAGGCTAAGGAAACAAATAAGAAAATCTCGAATGTCGCTAAAACCCATGCGTTAAAAATGAACCCAACACTCTATTATAAGTGAACACTTGGAGTAGGATTTGTTGAACCATTTCAAACAAGTATTAGAGTAGTATTTCTCTCCGAATACTAGCAGGGAATTTTTCAAAAATTATGACATGGAAGCCACTTTTTCAATAAAAACTCCCCCTAAATCGAATCATCCAAAACCTTTTCAGTAGAAGACAACAAGATTCGATAAAAACACACGGTCAAAAATGCTTTACACATGATCATAAGTGTCAAGATTTAATCCCAACCACATAAGAAACACTCACTGTGAGCCATACGATGAATCAAGTCCATTAAGATGAGAAAATTTACACAAGTCCCTGAAAGCATCATAAGCAACTGGTTTTCAAGAAGATATTCAAACATAAACAATGGAAACACAAGTTGAATTGATCACAAAATCCATCAAACAATGGAATGAGTGTGTTTGCAAGTAATGATGTCACAAAATGTGAAAAGATCCTTGAAAGTTGATACACATTAAGATTCTACTCTCTCTTCACTATTCCAAACTACACTGGTACGGAGGAAGAATCACAATGCATGTTACAAGTAGCTCAAGACCAATATGTTAAGGCATTTCCATGAAGGTGTATTTTAGAATACAAATAGTCCAAGAGCATGTATCATAACTCATCAAATCTGCCCGAGAGTTCATTATTGATTTGTTATTGATTTGCTCTCAAGGCACTAAGACTTGTCACACTACAAACTATCATGCCACCAAGCTCAAAATCTTTTACGAGGGCTTACTCTTTAGGTGGCTCCACCAAGCTCAAAATCTTTTACGAGAGCTTACTCTTTAGGTGGTACACCGAGTTCAAAGTCTTTTACGAGAACTCACTCTTGAGGTGTATAGCAACAAAATATATTATCAATAAAGCACAAGTGCTATGATAGCTCGTCCATACTAGTTTGGTTCGAAATAGTTCGAAAGAAGTAACGAACATACAAACTAAGATCAACCCACACACATTCAATCAAACACAAGATACAAATATAAGTTCAGAAAAGTTCGAGTGAAAAGTATGAACCAAGGAACTAGAGATCTCAACGTTTATTATCCAAAGATATTCAGTAAATCCAAAAACTCATGATCTCAAGAGCAGGTGATCAAAAACCTTATCTAAGATAGATAAGATGCATAAGGAACAGTTTACAGCGAAGATACAGATGTCAAGACCAATTCAAAGCACAAATGATCTGTGTGCAAAGCAAAGATACAACGGGTGGGGAAAAATATGCTTAAAAGACAATGATTTTTCAAAAACACGAAGTATCACAAGATTCCTTCTAGAATGCGAGAAAAGCAATGTTATGCAATTCAAACTAGAGGAAACACACTCAACCACCTATTATGAAAGAGAGACAAGAACAACCCGGGTAGGAGAGTGAGACAAGTTGAGCTCAAGAAAAGGAGACTACACCTATAGCACTTCTAAGAATATCAAAAGTCAAAGAATCTAGGGACTAGGGGAGGATATCAACAACTTGCTTATCAGTCGGCACGTACTCATAAAGAATCACCTTCTCTTCAACTAAGTCACGGATAAAGTGAAACCTAATATATATGTACTCAGTTCTAGATTGTTGCATGGTGATATCAAAAGTACACGTGTTATCACAACAAACAATTATAGTAGCATACTCAAAACCATCATCAATAAGCATATATAACATCCAAAATAATTGAGTGAATCACAAACCTACCGCGATATCCTCTGCCTTGGTTGTGGATAAGGATTGAGAGTCTTACTCTTCCTGTCATCCACAATTCTGGCCCAGCCCACATCGGAGTAGGCACAAATTTCGGAGTTGTAGTATCTTTGGTGTACCAAAGTCCATACTTGAGAGTTCCTTGCACTGGACTCTTGATTTATCAATTCTGTAACAAACCTCTTCACAAGACGCAATAAGAGGGGTAAATGACACGACTCCCTCAAACAGACAGAGATATTCAACTCTAGGGGATGTCTTTAACTTGTTTTTTGCACATTTCCACAAAACACATCAAGGTACCATGAAAGGCATGACTACAAATAAAACAATAAGCTTACTCTCCCCCTTGATGAGTTCTACAAGAATCTATCCCCCTATGTGATATATCACCCATCACATAGTAGTCCCCTTGCAAAGTCAAGAACACACAATTCTCTCCTTTTTTGTCACACATAGACAAGATAGAGACATCAAAAGTGCAAGGATAAACAGAGAAAGATAATGTAAGAAAACACATATACGAACCAACCGACCATCAGAATAAATATCAAATTAGCTTTCGTATTTGCGCCAAAAACAACAAGTAGATAGTTAGGTAAGCAATAAATAAGTATGGTGGAAGGTAAGTACATGACAAGTCACACACTACAAAATTTATCAAATCTAGTTAAGGTGAATCAGAGCTATGATAAGAAATAGAAGCACAGTGTGTGAAACTATCCAGGCTTCAAAAACCAATGGATAAGGTGCATATTGTTAGATAAATAAATATCAACTTAATGCATAGTAAAGAACATGCATTCACAAATATATACAATGAATCAATTCATGCAAACACACTCTCAACCAGAACATTAACAAGATTGAATCTTAAAGCTAGTCTGGTTCAACATTCATCAACACTCGACCCAGAGACATACAAAAGTAATATAGGGAAGTGTGAGAATATAAACCTACAGAAAGTATTCTGCTTGATGTGGTTGACCATCCGTAATCACCACTTATGCAGTACCCTATTTCTCATTCAATATTGATAATGAGCTAGAATGCATATAATAGCAAAATGCAAATTAGTAGAGCACCCACTCAATTTCCCTAACAAAATATGCAATCAGCACAAAGGGAAGAGTGAGAATAACATTAAACAAGTAATTGAACAACTACTGCCACTAACCAGTAAACATTTGGAAGACATACCGGTGTTGTGAACAGTGGGAGTTACCTTACCTATGTGACCATGAGTTTCTTGAAAGTATTCTTTTGGCTCAAGTCTATATGAGTAGGTTTGGTTATTTTAGACACAACCTTATTAGTCTTGTTCCTCTTCCTTTTCATTAAAAAAGATCTAAATCCAAAGGAATAAGCACCTTACTTGTTGTTCAAAAGCTTGATTCTTCTTAGAAGATCTCTA
This sequence comes from Macleaya cordata, assembly GCA_002174775.1. Classification (NCBI taxonomy): domain Eukaryota; kingdom Viridiplantae; phylum Streptophyta; class Magnoliopsida; order Ranunculales; family Papaveraceae; genus Macleaya; species Macleaya cordata. The sequence continues at coordinate 3,682 of MVGT01001445.1, forward strand.
TACAATTACAAGAAATTCATCAAAAGAATCAGATTTCTCTCAGAGGGAAACCACACATATGATCCGAGTGAAACCAATGACCATAATCAAAATAAAATATTTCAACACATATAGTCAAGTAACCAAAAACCAAACACCTTGAGAGGGATTAAAAGACATTCGTTGGCTTAAAATCAGTCGAAATGATAAGCAAAATATACATTATCTACAGCTTGTTACCTCATCCGATTCCGATGGTTGCATCCCCACAAATATCATTGGGGAAATGGAGCCTTGCCCACTTGAGCTGACGGGTGTTCAATGTTGTCAACTCGTTTCTTCACCCACACTAACTTCTGTATCTTCTTCTGGATTTCAACCTTTAGCTTGGGTGTGGTGGCTTGCTTCACCTTAGTTTTCTTGCCTTGCTTCTTGACATGTGGTCTCTTGCCATATGTTATTCTACTGCTGTTGGGATTAGCTAGTCTACCAATCTCTCCAGTCAAAGCTCTTACTTTACCTTGAAGTTGCTTGAACTTCTTCAGCAACTCCTTTTCTCTTTGCGATCGGTGGAGGTCTTCCAAGTAGAATTTGCAAATATTTTACAAGTGACCATGATATCCACAATATGAGCATGTGTGGATACTTTGAGCCAATTTTCTAGTGCCTCTTGGCTTGGCTTGTGGCTTGGCAACCGTCTTTGGAGCTTGTTACTTGCCAACTTGCTTTGTAGCTTGTTTGTCGGTTTGCTTAACAACTCTCTTTTGTGGAGGAGTTTTAGCTTTCACAAAAGTCGTTGACATTGACGTGCTAGCAACCTTACTTGGATCAAACCCGAGTCCCTTTTATCACCTGAATTCTTCGATCCTTTCAACATTGACACAAGATTGTTCGACCCGTGATTGAACTTTATGAGCATCTCTTTAGACTCTTTCAGCTCTTCCTTCACTCTCTTTATCTCATTAAGGAGAGATGTGACTCTCTCATTTGCCACCACAAGCTCATTCTTGAGAAACTTGATTTCTTTTTTTTCCCTTCAAGAATCTCATTACCTTTCACCTCTCTCTTTGAGGTTTCTTCCACTTGAAAACTTAGATCATTTTTCTCAGTCTCAAGACTTGAAATTATCAGTTTTAGCTCTTTGTTATCCTTAGACAAGCTCTTACTGTTTTCCAAAATTCTTGAAAATAATTCTTCTTTGTGAAGATCATCTTCACTTTCATCTTCTTCACTAGAGGTTTGAACATTTCCCTCATCCTCTACTTGCTCATTTAAGGAGGCATGTGAAGCAGTGAAGGCAACATAGTTTCTTGTCGTTGCTTCTTCACTATCATAAGAAGTATCAGATTCCGATGATGAATCATCAAAGGTAACATTCATTGCTTTCTTGCCCTTTGAATAACTGAAACTCTTCTTGTTAGGCCAAATGTTTGCCACGTGTCCAAATCCATGACACTTGTAGCATTGAACCTCATCACTCTTCTTCTTCTCAAATCTTTCTTCATCAAGTTTGGACTTGGAGAAGGAAGAGTTCTTCTTGTCGAATTCTTGAGATTCTCTTTTCTTCTTTTTCATGTGTTTCATGAATTTCCTTATGAGGATAACAATTTCCTCATCACTTGAGTCATCGAAGGATTTGTCATTCGACTTACTAGATTTCTTGATGGCCTTGAAAGCTATATTCTCGGACTTCTTTGAAGAGCAGAAGTTTGACTCGAATGTCCAGAGATTTTCTGTAAGTCCCTCAGGTAGTCGAGCATCAATATCTTTACTCTCCTCAATCGCCGTAACTTTGGCTTCAAATCTCTTGGAGAGAGATCTCAAGACCTTACGGACTATCTTAGAGTTAGAAATAGTCTCTCCTAAGGCAAATGTGTTGTTACAATCTCACCAAGTTTGCTATAGAACTCGTTGAAGGTCTCATTCTCCTCCATTCGAAGATTTTCGAATTGAGTTGTGAACATTTGCAACTTTGTAACTTTGACAGTCCAGGTACCTTCATGTGTGACCTCTAATTTGGTTCATGCCTCTATTGCCACAAGGCAATTGGATATGCTTCTAAACTCATCGGCTGTAACCGCATTAAAGATGGCATTTATACCTTGACTGTTATATGCGCCCATAGAAATATCATCCGAGGTCTATTCATCCCTCAGTTTGGGTCTAGTCACAACAACGCCATCAATTCTGGCGGTCATAGTTGGAGGGGACCAACCATCTTCTACAGCCATCTAAACTCTTTCATCTATAGAGCTTAGGAAGGCCCTCATACGTACATGTATGCTCGAATCTACGAGCCTGCACCTCGTCGGAACTCCACCGATGAACTCATTGTACTCCACCGATGACTGTAATGGTGTTTGAAGATTTGGTGTTCTTCAACACTTTGTGGCTCCCATGCTAGAATGATATGCAAGGTCTAGCTAAAATGAAAAGCCCTATGAGAATAGATCGAAATCAACTCTAAGAAGTTAGCTCAATTTCTCTCAAGATCTTGAAGCCCTAGCTATTGGAGAAAATGACTACCAAGGAGTCTCTCAATGGTTTCTCACTCTAAGCTCTCTAACTCTCTTCTTCTTAGATGCATCATCTAAAATGGTTTGCTTCTCTTCTTTATATAGAGAAGGAGCAAAACCTAAGGTTTTTGGGTCAAAAGACCAAAAGGGCATAAAGCCCTAGGCCAAAAATCGCACAGGATAAAAACCTAAATTTGCGAACAAGCCTGAGTATCGATACCAGCTGAGTGGGTATCGATACCAGCAGACCAGTATCGATACCAACTGAGTGGGAATCGATACCAGCAGGCCAGTATCGATACTCACTCAGGCAGTACCGATACTGACATAGCCTGTAAATAAGGCTAAGTCAGTATCGATACTCACCTTGTGGGTATCGATATCACCATGCTGAAATCCCTAGAATGGACCTAAAAGATGTTCAAAGTGGTTCTAAGTTCATCCTAGCATATGAGGCTAAATCCTAATGCATTCTAACCACCTATGAATGATAATCAATGTCACTTACCAATATGTGGTGAGTTCCGATAGTGAGATTGCACGAAGGATACAACCTAACTCTAACTCAAGCATGGACTTACAATTGAGTTCATTGTTTCACCATGAAAATTGACAAACCCAAAGGGACCTTTCAGTTCGGTTTATGTGGAAAGGGGAAAATGGTAGAGAAGTTCGAATTTATAACTGCCTAGGGTTTCAACCCATTTATTATAAACGGACCATCGTGGTCATTTATGCGTTCAAAGAACGGACCACCTGCTCCGTTTATAATTAAATATGAACAACTTGGTGTTAGTTGAAATTTAACACCAAGTTATTGAATTTGCCTCTGTAAAAAAAATTGTCTAAGGATCTAAACTGACCACCTACTCCATTTATATCATTTATAGAACGTACCCACTGCTCTGTTTAAAATTAAATATAAACAATTGATGTAAGATGGTATTCGACACCAAGTTGTTGAATTTGCCTCTTTAAAAAACAATTGGCTACGGATCCAAACGGACCACCTGCTTTGTTTGAATCATTCAGAGAACGGACCCACTGCTCCGTTTACAATGCAATATGAATAACTTGGTGTCAGTTGAGATTTGACAAGAAGTTATTGAATTTGCCTCTATAAAAAAAATTGTCTAAGGATCCAAAAGGACCACCTGCTCTATTTTGATCCTTCAGAGAACGGACCCCCTGTTCCGTTTACAATACAATATGAACAACTTGGTATCAGTTGAAATTCGACACCTAGTTGTTGAATTTGCCTCTGTAAAAAAACAAATTTATCGAAGGATCCAAACGGACCACCTGCTCCTTTTGGATCCTTCCTAATTTGCTCCTTAGCTCGGATTGAGGAAATGGCCTTCTTATACTGAAAGTCGAAGTGCCCCTTTCTACAGTAAATATATATATCTTTACTGTAGAATTTTTTGTACTAGCTGGACTTAGCGGACTGTTCTTCACCTTCACCTTTACACAGTATTAAGATTAAGCAACCCCCATCTTACCCTGCTTCAGGCTATGTTGTTCAGTCTCCAGGCACTGATGCTTACTTGCGGTCCAGAGAACGGTTCCCCTGCTCTGTTCACAATGCAATATGAACAACTTGGTGTCAGTTGAAATTTGACACCAATTTGTTGAATTTGCCTTTGTAAAAAAATTAAAAAAAAAATTGTTTAAGGATCCAAATGGACCAGCTGCCCTGTTTGGATCCTTTCCTATTCCGTTTACAATGCAATACGAACATCTTGGTGTCAATTGAAATTCAACACCAAGTTATTGAATTTGCCTCTATAAAAAAAAAGTTGTCTAAGGATCTAAACAGACTACCTGCTCTGTTTGGATCCTTTAAAGAATGGCCCCCTACTCCATTTACAATGCAATATGAACAACTTGGTGTCAATTAAAATTCGACACCAAGTTGATGAATTTGCCTTTGTAAAAAAAATTATCTTAGGATCCAAACGGGGCAGGTGGTCCATTTGGATCCTTTAGATAATGTAACCCCTGTTCCGTTTATAATGCAATATGAACAACTTGGTGTCAGTTGAAATTCGACACCAAGTTATTGAATTTGCCTCTGTAAAAAAAAGTTGTCTAAGGACCCAAACGGACCACCTGCTTCTTTTGGATGCTTCAAAGAATGGACCCCCTATTCCGTTTACAATGCAAAATAAACAACTTGGTGTCAGTTGAAATTCGACACCTAGTTGTTGAATTTGCCTCTGTAAAAAAAATAATAATCTAAGGATCCAAACAGACCACCTGCTCTGTTTGGATCCTTTAGAGAACAGTACCCCTGCTCTGTTTTCAATGCAATATGAACAACTTGTGTCAGTTAAAATTCGACACCAAGTTGTTGAATTTGCCTTTGTAAAAAAAAATTATCTAAGGATCCAAATGGGGCAGGTGGTCCATTTGGATCCTTTAAAGAATGGAACCCCTGTTCCGTTTACAATGCAATATGAACAACTTGGTGTCAGTTGAAATTTGACACCAAGTTGTTGAATTTGCCTCTGTAAAAAAAAAGTTGTCTAAGGATATAAACGGGCCACCTGCTCCATTTGGATCCTTCAGAAAAAGGTCCCCCTGCTCCGTTTACAATGCAATATGAACAACTTGGTGTCAGTTGAAATTCAACACCAAGTTGTTGAATTTGCCTTTGTAAAAAAAATGATTTAATGATCTAAATGGACTACCTGCCCCGTTTGGATCCTTTAAAGAACGGACCCCCTGTTCCGTTTACAATGCAATATTAACAACTTGGTGTCAGTTGAAATTCGACACCAAGTTATTGAATTTGCCTTTATAAAAAATAAAATTATCTAAGGATCCAAATGGACCACCTGCTCCGTTTGGATTCTTCAGAGAACGGACCCCCTCCTCCGATAATAATGCAATATGAACAAATTGGTGTCAGTTGAAATTCGATACCAAGTTGTTGAATTTGCCTCTATAAAAAAAAATTGTCTTAGGATCCAAACGAACCACCTGCTCCGTTTGGATCCTTCAGAGAATGGACCTCTTGCTCTGTTTACAATGCAATATGAACAACTTGATGTTTGTTGGAATTCGACAACAAGTTGTTAACTTGTTGATGAATTTAACACCAACTTGCTTAATTTTAGTGCTCAAAAAGTAGTTTTACAGTTTAAGATTACTCTCTCTTTTTGCACAAAATAAATAGAACTTAACGTAAAACAGTAAAATGTAGTAACCTACAAACAATTCATTAAAAAAATATTGAAAATGTTGTATGAGTACCATTAAAAAGAGAAATATAGGTTACAATTCAATAATGAAATCAAAAAAAGTTTTATCAACTTGCAGACCCCACATTCCACCCTATTGTTCAACACTGTCAGACTCCCCATCCATGCTAGACTCCTCGCCAAACTCATGATACACAATGTATGTTGGAGTGGCGTAATTACTAATCGCTTCCGCTGCACAACGAACAAAGGTAGGACTGACTGGCCTATCTTCTTCTGCTCTACATGACAGTTTTTTTGCTATACTTCGCAGACGTCAAGCCTAAAAACCAGAAAAAATGAGAATATATTAGATCATATAGTAGTTACTTTAGATATTAAAGGATGAAAAATCTCACAATAGTGTTGAAGTTTACTTACAAATGTTCCGGTCGCGGGTGTATGAAGTGAAGGTTGGTGTGGTCCGCCCAACCTACGAGTAAGGTTAATTATAAATGGATGTGATACTAAATGATACCACTCCATTTAGTCGGTACTACGCTACCCCGGATGCTACAACAGTGTGGATCTCTGATCGATGTGAAGGAGATGGTCCCGCCAGTTCTCGAAGTGCCAGTGGTGTAGAGTGTAATTGACTTTGTACGAATACGCATTGGTCCCTACCCGACGAGAAGAGAGTTGCGTAGGAGAAGGTGGGATGGTCTGCACTCGGCCATGCTATCTTAAAACCCTATCAGGGTAGTAGGGTTCCGAGACATCAAAGTAGACAACGAGGTCATTATAAAAAGTAATCTCAGGGATAGGTTAATGATCTCGACGAGCATGGTAGGGGTCCCAAGTAATCTGAGTATAATACATAAAATTTTAAAATTAGAGAAAAGATTATAGACTTAACTGTAATGTAAATTGGAGATCAATTAGGAAGTACTAACCATATTGGAAGGCAGGTCATCAAGCTGAGTCTGTATATGGATCAAATTCGTAGCAACTAGTGTAGTCTTGAAACGAGGCTCCCACCTACCTATCTTTAGTTGCCCATCCACGTAGGTGCCCAACTTGTTACTCCGATCCAAGGACGAAAAGTGCTCGTATATCTAAGTTTGCGCAATAATCGTTGACCATGGTTAAAAATGTAATAGGTGTAAATAATTGAAAAGAAGTAATTAACGCCCTTTTACCTGCAGTAGACTCATACAACCAATAAGCATCTTCGTAGAATGACGTGACGCAATGCCTAACTCTCGGTAAAGTCATGTTAACACAGCAAAACCCCAGGAATATTGAGGGATGCGGTTAAGGTTACCAAAACATTGGAGAAAGCGGGTATGGACATCGTTGCCAGACTTGTTGGGACACAGGGTGGACCCAAAGAGGTATAGCATGTACGCTCTCGCAGCTCTCTGTTTCTTTGCCGGAGGCGAAGCTTCATCAACAGTAGCAAAATGCTTCCTCAACCAAGCATAGCTAAGGTAACCAAAAGTGTCCAACACTTCGAAGGCATCCTTGAAAGTAACGCCAAGAGTATCAATAACCAACTGGACTTGAGAATCGAAATCTAGGTAGACCGTGGCCGTAACAGTCATCTCCTCCTTACGAACACCCAGAATGACCTCCACGTCGTAGAAAGTGATAGTTATCTAATCGAATGGTAGATAAAATGAATCAGTTTCTGGGTACCACCTCTCTACAAAGGCATGATCAACGCCCTATCGACAGATTTATGTGTTTGCGTGGCTAGGACGTGTAAGCTTGTAGCACGAACAACCTCCTGCATATAGTTGCATAAAGCACTCCAGGGCTAAGAGGTCAAAGTTTGGGAGTGATTGTGTGTTTCCAAAGGCGTCTTTGCTGCAATAAGAAAAAAAGAAAGAAAACACTAAAGAACCACAAGAGACAACTAAAATCTTAGTATAAAAAATAAATATATATCTAAATTAAGTTCATCTAACCTGCTCAGCCTAAATCTTAGAAGCGCAATTGTAGGTTAACAGCAACAAACCATCCACATGAGCACCATCTTCATAAGGAGGGAGTGCAGAAGAGGAGTTGGGTTGGGCATCAGAGGGGGCGATGACAGGGCCAGTAGAGGGAGTGGTGGCTGGCTTCATAGGGGTGGCAGTATTGCCCTTCTAGGCGCGACCCCTTTTGGAGGCTCCATGTGTAGCAGTCCATGCTAAAACTTTGCGGTTACAGGCAAAATTTGTATCGCGCTCCTGCCTATAAACTCAAGACATCCAAATATTAATTATGTTGAACAAAAGAAAGGATTCAAAAGATGATGAGAATAATGTTGAAACCATAAATAAAAAGTAATCAAACAAACAATGATGACTACACCGACAAAGGCAAAATTTAATAGTTAAAACATCACTTATATCCCATTCAAGAGATCTATGAAAAAGCACCAAGACAGTCATCAAAATAAAAAAGCTGAGGTTTTGTATTAGTAATAAAAATATTCAAGTCCCATAATCGAAACAAATTAACACCAATTAAGATCTCATTAGAAAACACCTATCACACCGGGTGATATCCTTTCAAAACCCTTACAACAGTAACAGATTTAACAGTTTTCAATTGGTTGAGTAATTAGAGATCAATGCTTCAACATTAAATTCAGTTGGTTCCATGTCGAAGATTGGAGCTAGGCATAAGGTATTAAAAAAAACATTACAAAATTAAAACGGACTCATATACCCATTTAAATCTACACCACTAAATGGACCTGATGGTCTGGAGAAAGCAAGTTTACCAAATAGACCATGAAATCTGTGTGGTAAATGTTTAGCAAACGGACTATCGACCTCATTTTACGTTCTCTTCCTCAGACTATAGTAGTTCATTTGGACTATAATGCGGGGCAGGTGAACCGAAGCTTACACATGCCAAATTGGGTTAAAATTGGTTCCAATAGAATCGAAAACCTACCCCAACAAGTTTACAAAGGCTATAAAGTAACAAAAACAATCTATAACTACAATTGTAACAAAAAACTTACCGATTTCCCACTCCTCCACTTGAAGAACCCGATTCCTCCGGTGGTGGGGGTTCAACTGCCTTCCTCCTCATCATCGAACCTTTTGTGATTTAAATCTTCAAACGGATCAGACGCAAGCCTCTAATAGAGTTTCAAGAACTGTTAGGGTTGGAGAGTCCGTTTGGGTGTTTTAGAAAGAGATGAGCCAAGTTAGGGTTAGAAAAAATTAGAGTTAGAAAGTTAAAGTATTATGTAAGGATTGATTTCAAAAATTAAATTTTTGAGGGATCATATAGGGAAAAAAATAATACAAAGGATGTTTTAAAAAATTATTAACCTTTATATTTTATTAGTAAAGATGAGGATGGCTCAGAGTATGTTCCTAGGATGGCTCAAAGTATGATTTGGGTAAAACAAAGGATGGCTCATAGTTAGGATGGCTCATACAAAAAATAGGGATTCTCTTTAACCTCAGTCATAAGAGATACTCTAATTTTTTATTAATAATAGTCAAACCTTATTCTTTATATTTTTCTTCAAAAAGTGGAATGAAATCACAAAGATCAAAAGTGAAAGAACTTCGAACCTTCATACGAATGACCTTGTCTTTTTCTTTGAAGATATCCAAAAAATCAGTCAAGCACCAACGTCGTTGTCTTCGAAATTCGTTCATTATCTCTTCGACTCAGCACAATAATCTTCAATGCATTTTTTAATGCTCAACAACGTGCTTCAAATTTCTAACACATCTCCTTGACTCAACATCATCAAAAAATAGTAGATGACTAATGATGAATAGATTGGTAATGCAATAAACGATGATAAGCGAGGGTAGGGATCTACCAGCTCTGATACCACTTTGATACAATCCCGAAGATTGTATCTAAAAAATAATTAAATAAAAATTAAAAAAAGAAGATTGGAAGAAGAAATATTATTTTCAGGCTAACTGAGGAGCCTGTAACCTCAAGATTTAGGGCTGATTGCGGAGCCCTAGACCTCAAACAAACATAAGTCGTGTCTACAGTTAATATTTTTCTTCATATGTTAATTTTATTAATTTTAACTCTTTAAATAAAGTAACACAATTAACCAGTAGAAACCCACTATCCTACAAAATCGGTAAACATATCCCATGTACTTACACTTAGGCTGTGTTTGATAGCAAGGAAATGTGTTCCGCGGAAATAGGTTCATTTCCACCACTTCCGCGGAATTAATTCCTTGGGGGGGCCAAGGAAGCCTATTCCATGGAATTACATTAAAAACTAACTATTAGCCACACTTTTAAGTAACTAGGCCCCCAGTTCTGTGGAATTAAAAATGCAAACAAACAACAGATTTTGTATTGTTTCCATAGAACTAACCCATTTCCATGGAATTCAGATGCTATCAAACACAACCTTATTCAACCCTACAAAATAGGAACTACTCCTACAAACTAGTTAACTTTGGACTCTAGCAGATAACCATAACCCACATTTACACTACCCTAACTAAATCCAACGACTACATAATTAATTAAAAAACCTAAATAATTAAAATACTAATTTAAAATATTAAATTAAATACATGACCATAACAGAGGATTAGTAAGCCAACATGCCTGCAAAAGAGAAGACCTTGCATACTTGGCAAGACAGTTCAGCAGCTATATTGCGTTCTCTATTGACAAATATAAAAGTAAAAGTTGAAGTCAGATATATAAACTTTATAGTCATCTAAAATGTTTTGGGTTTGCCAACCAATTGAGCTTTTCTTGGAATTCAAAAAATTCATGATTGAACTGTTATCTCCTTCAAGTTAGACATTATTGTAATGCAGGTCCTTAGCCCACAAAATAGCTTGTATAGCTGCAAAACATTCTGCTGCTTCAGCATTACTATCTTTTAAACAAAGAATTTTGGCACATCTAAATATACCTGCATCATCACGAGCTATTAGACCCAGCCTAGCAATTGTAGAATTAGATGACCATGAAGCATCAAATTAACTTTAATGAAGTTAGCAGGAGGTGGACTCCATTGCAAACTCTGCATTAATTGAGGCTCGTGCAAGATGGATCTGATGGCATTGGTACTATTATTGAAATATAATTGGGCGAATTTGTAAGCATTAACAGCCACTTATATTATGTTGGAAATACAATTGTAAAATACATGTAATCGCAAAACTAAATTTTACTAAAAATAAGAGGAACTTGCTGGGATGAGTCGTGGACTAGGTTGCTCTCTTTAAGACGATTCGCGGCTCTGCCCAAATGTGCAAGCAGTTTCTCAGTCACGTCGTCTCCAGGATAAAACAGCCAAGTTTTTCTATATTTGTTTCAGTATAAGTGTTGTCTATTTATAGAGCAACACCCAACTGTCAAAAAATGACCATAAACACTGTAGCACAGCAGCTATAAAATGGCTATATAACAGCTATAATTTTATTTTTTAAAAATAAAAATTATAATAAAAACTAAATAAAAGATCTGTTTCAAATCAGAGGCCCAAGCCCAAAGGCCTTAAAGCCGGCCCGGTCTTTGATTAATATATATATGTATATATATCTAGTATAATGGGTGGGAGAGGGCTTGAACCCTTGACCTCAAAGAGGGAACCCAAAATCTTAACCACTACTCCAATGTTGTTTTGATGAACTATTTGTTCAAGAAAATTCTTTTAAATATATATCCAACAATCCCCCACTTATATATTTTCAAAACTTTGAGGTATTTGTCAATTTGAACCTTTACATAGTGATGAGGCTCTCAAAGTATAAGAATGTAGATTGACATTAGTCTTGAACTCTAATTCGAGTAAATATACTTCAGTTGCCAAACACACACAACTCTACTAGTGTAAAGTTCTAAAGCCAGCACGTTACGGCCATGTGCTACTATCCCGGTCGTAATGAATGCTCTAGAGAATTTGCCCAGAATTCTCATAGGAAGCGGCCATAGTTCCACATTCATATAGGTGAGTCTATCAAGAGTACTCGTATAGCTAGGTACTTTACTCTAAAAGAGATATAGTTGTAGACGCTAAATTTTTGCACACCAGTAAAAAATACCCATTTTAATTGCACCTTAATTTGCGTGCAAAATTTCGTCAAAATTGGCTTAACATGACCAAGCGGGCCTAACTTCGTCCCTCCAAAATTCGGTTCAAGGCCGGGTTAAGAATCGAACCAAAATCAAAGGAATCTCAAATTCGGGATAGAATAGGTTTAGTATAGAACCGTTAGGTGTCCTTTTGGTTCTAGGTCTTTAGGTGTTGCCACGTGTCATCTCTTGATTGGCCATTACAAATAAAATTTTCTTTTTAAAGTGGTCTGACCATTGACCAAAAATGTTTTTATCTGGATTTCTTTTTAAAAATAAAATAGTTTTAAAGGATGTGGGACCCATTTTATAAAAACAAAGCATTTTTATTTTGAAAAGAAAATTAGATTTTATTTTGGTTGGATTTTAGTCTGTAAAATAAAAAGAATTACAAGTGGTGGGGACCACAAATTAGTTACGTGGGTTGTTTTAAAAAAATGTTTTTTTTTAAAAATATAAATAAATAAAGTTTGCTGATGTGGCAGTCAAAACCCCACACTTAGTGTGCAGTTTTGACCAATTTTCAACAAAACCGCACAGCGGTTTGGACTGCATTTGACGTGGCAGCCCAAACCGCACATTCAATGTGCGATTTGGTCCCTGCCCATTTTTAACCCACTTTTATGTGTGGGTCACGTTCACCCACACGTGACCTACACGTTTTTTTTCTTGTTTTAGCCAAATTTACAAATAAGTCCCTATTTTGTCTTTTTTTAAAATTATTTCTCAGCCCTTGCTTTTCAAAAATCCCCCTCCCAGATCTTATCTATCCATATCAGATAGGTTATTTCTAGCCACTTATTTTGGGAGGATAAGAAGGAATCTTTGGGTTTTGTTCACCCACTGGACACTTGTCTAAAAAGTGGTGGAACACTAGGATTAGCTAATCCTAAGGGCACATATGTCCTTCTAGAACCTAGGGTTTTTTTATATATAGTTAAGGCTAGACATTTTGTAGGAAGGAGATAAATTTTAGGGTTTACTATCTTTAGTATTAGCTAGAGAATTTCTTCTCTTCTCTCTGGTTTTTGGGTTTTCTTTCTTCTTCAAAAAAAATCTTGGTCTGAGAGTGTTTTTAGTTTTGGAGGAGAGAAAAACAGAGAGGGTGATGTTTCTTAGCTCGGGTGAAGAAGAGTTCTTTCTATTTTGGGAAAGATTCTTTAGGGTTTAGAATATCATCTACCCATTTTTGGTGAGAGAGAGATGAGTAGACAAGACTTCCAGGAGAAAGACATGAGTTAGAGATTTCCTTGATTTTGGTTCTTATTAATTAAAGGAGAAGAGAAATTTTAATTTGGGAGGAGAAATCCCTACCATTTATTCCAATCAAAGGAGGGCTCTCATGCATGCATCTTGGATCTATGCTTGCTAGGTAAAATCTCTACACCTCATCTCTTGAATTTCATGTTTAATGCATGTAAAGTATAGGATGGTGTATGTTGTGATGTATGGAATGATGTATGTAATGGTGTAGATGATGATGTATGTGATGATGTAGTATATGTTGATGAAATCATGATGTAATGAAGGATTTAATGTTAAGAAGAAATTTATGCATGGTCTTGATGATAAATTGGTGTAAATACTAATTTGATGTTTATGTTATATTATTTAGCATGAAATACATGGATGTAGATTTTTATATAAGATGATGTTTTTACATGCATGTATGTATGTGTCATATGGACCATGTTTAAATGGATGTAAATCTTAACTCTAAATGCTTTTATGATGAATGCTCCATAACCATGATATATGGATGATATGGATGAAATATGTGATGATATGGTCTCTTTTGATTTTACATGAAACATGGTGTGTTTCTTTTAATATGAGAATAAATATTATCATGTTGTCATATATGATATAATGTGAGCATATCATTGATGATAATATCATGTGGGTGGAATTCTCCATATGCTTTTGCATTCTTATCTCATAAAAAGAGAGCTAATGAAGCTTAGATTGATGATGATTTCATGTTATTTCCCTTGATCTTCATGCTTTTTAGATGAATTGTGGCATAATAAGCATTATGAACGGTTTGGATCGTGTAAATTCATGTTGGTTTTAAAGATTGAAGCTATTTTTGCTCTCTTTTTACTAATGCATGAATGTAGAGTTTAGATCCTTATTATTGAGAAAGAAATCTCCATGATGTGAGTTTTGCCATTATATGTTGGTGTCTTCTTGATTAGCATGAAATTTGTTGAGAAGCATGTCTTTAGTCTCTCATTAAAAGAGAGCAAAAAGTGAATGGTTTAATGTTAATAAGTTAGCATTTGCCTTGATCTTCATGATGATCACATAGTTTTCGACATGATGAACATGATGAACGGTGTGGATCGTTGAAATTCATTTGAGGATTAAAATTTGAGGCTTCATTTGCTCTCTTTTTGTTACATGCTTGCTTCCATGCATAGTATGCTTGATTTCATACTTATGATTTCATCGGCATTGTTAGTGTCATTTCGTTTTATTCGATATGTTTATCGTGCTCACATTCATCTTTGTGTTTAAAGCTTTAGCATTGCGCATGCGGGATCAGGATACTTTACCATACTTGTTTATTGATTTCAAGTAATTAGTAGCTCAGATTCTATGCATTATTCGCTTTGATAGCTTTAGGTCGAAAAACGAATAAACTTTGCAATAAGCTACCTTCGGGCTTTTGGGCTCGTTCTCCTCTGATAGGCCCATGGGCCCATACCCTATTTTGGGCCTTAGGGCCCATCTCTCCTCTTTTGTAGGCCTCAGTGCCTACACTCCTCCTTTTGGGCTCAAAGCCTTATTTATGGGTGTGGGCCCAAAGGCCCACCCCTTTTGTTGGACCCATCGCTCCAACTCTCTCGCGGGCACATAGCCTGTTTCATATTTTAGGTCGTAAGAGCCTTATCCTTTCACTTAGATCTAAGGATCCATGTCTCTATCTAGATCACCAAACCCTAAAAATAAATAATAATAGAGTTTAAGATCTCTAGTTTAGTTCTCCTCTAGGGTTAGGGCTTGGTGCTTTAGATTCCTAGGTTGCATTAGCCTAGGGTTTCGTGTTATTTTCGAGAGGACTTAGGGTTTCACATGAGCTGAAATTCCTATTTTACTCTCACCTTTGTTTTAAATGTTTTGAAGTTTTGAAAGAAAATATTTTTCAAAATTCATATCATTTAGCTTAGAGTTTCATGCATATATGGGTCAAGATCTTCCTAAAACAGATTAGGGATCTTTAGAAACCCTCGTGCGACATTAGAGCGTAGGGCATGCATACATCGCGTCCTATCGACATTCGTTTTCTTCCCGGGCACACGTGCATGGTATGATCCCTTTTTCCTGGGCGCATCCTATTTTGGATGTGATCCCGTCGTAAGATTCATACCTAAGGGTGTTATGAGTCTGTCTTTTCTCTGGGCACGTCCCGTATCGGACGTGATCCCTCCCGGGCATGTGTCCTGATCACGTGATCCCTCTTGAGGTTCACATTTACGGATGCTATGAACCCTTTCGTCTTTTGGGCATATCCTATATTGGATGTGATCCCGTTGTGAGATTCACACCTAAGGGTGTTATGAATCTACTTTTTCTCCGGGCACGTCTCATATCAGACGTGATCCCTTCTTGGGCACGTGTCCTGATCACGTGATCCCTTCTTGACGTTCACATCTATGGATGCTATGAACCCTTCTCTTCTTTTGGGCATGCGACCATCGCGCATGATCCCTCTCGGGCACGTTTTATGTTGAACATGATCCTTGTTTTATTCGGACACGTATATACAACACGTGATTCCGTTTTGGCATATGTCTAAGGACATATTCGCCCCCTTTTGTGAGAATCGCGTTCAAGGACGTGACTTCTCTGTTTTGGCGACACAGGTATACAACGTGTGAATCGCCTGAGTTTCGTGTTCAAGGACATGACTCTCTCTTCGGAGCATGTGGCATACTGCACGTGATCGCTTCAGTGTATGGTGTATACAACACCATGTCACATGATTGAGTGTACGTGTAAATATTACACGTATCACACCCTTTGCTTGTGCGTGGATATAGAGCACATCCACGTCACCTTGCTTTTTGCGCACGAGCCTACTGATGGCGCGTGTCGCTTTCTTTTGCTGCATTCAGCCAGATGAGTGTATGCGCTTTTCTCGCCCCAGAACTACCTATCCTGACACGTAGATTTAGGGGGGCTTATTCTTTATTCATTTATTTATTTAGTGCAGTTGTTGTTTATATAT
>MVGT01001445.1:20926-36475 GCA_002174775.1 Macleaya cordata
TCTGACCGCAGACCTTCATTTGGACTATCGCCATGGTTTTTCTTGGAAAACTAGTTTTAGGGTGATTTTCCAAAATCTTGGGTCCTGATTCCCATAAATCAGGTGGCGACTCCATACCCCTATCACATTCATTCACCCCCGCGTGGGCGAATCCTATTTCGCATTTCCTACGTGTTCATTCTCTCTCTTCTTCGGAGGTGGAGAGAGTGAGTGCGCTGGGAGGTGCTGGATTCCGGCTCCATAATAGTCCTCATTAAGAGTTAAAAATAACTCAACCTTAACCAACTTCAGGATGTCATGCTAAGGGATGGAATCTTATATTAGCATAATTCTTTCTATATCATCATGTGACTTGTTTTTCCCTTTGAACCTATTTCTTGGGATCTCCAGTCTATAGGTAGGGTATCTATAAAAAATGACTCAATTCTCAATGGGCCTAAGCCCCATCCGCTTCGAGGTGTTCCACGCCTTTTCCTGTGCTAATCCTTTCGTCAAAGGATCAGCCAGGTTCACATCCGTCTTATATAATCCACTCTAACAGCACCAGTTTTGAGAAATTCTCTAACTGTGTTGTGCTTACGACGTATTTGTCGTATCTTGCCATTGTAATAATGGTTATGAACTCTTGCAATAGCCGCAGTACTATCGCAGGTATCGGTCTATCCTATAATGGAATATCTGACATTAGGTTTCTCAACCATCCTGCCTCTTCACTAGCTGCTACTAATGCTATTAGCTCTGACTCCATAGTAAATTGAGCTAAAATCGTCTATTTCTTGGATTTCCAAGAAAGTGCACCATCAGCTATGTTAAAGATATAACCACTGGTGGCTTTACAGTCTTCCGAAAGGGTGTTCTAGTCGGTGTCACTATATCCTTCAAGGACAGCGGGAAACTTCTGAGTGTAATCCTAGATTCACGGTTCTTTTCAAATACCGCATCATTCTCTCTATAGCATACCAATGCTCTATGCTAGGATAACTAGTAAACCTGCACAAAACCCCCACTGCATAAGCAATGTCAGGCCTAATACAATCAGTAGTATAACGAAGACTACCAATAATACTGGCATATTCTGTTTGTCTAATACTATCACCAGTGTTCTTAAATAATTTGACACTAGGGCCAAAAGGAGTGCATACAGGTTTACAATCAAAGTAGTTGTATTTCTTCAAGATCTTTTCAATATAGTGAGATTGATCTAGAGAAATTCCAGTTCTTGTCCTAGTAATTGTAATTCCTAAAATTACACTAGCTTCACCCAAATCTTTCATGTCAAAGTTCTGACTAAGTAGTTTCAAAGTCTAAATTCGCCCTACGGTTAAAGAATTTAACCGTATGTCAATGTGACTATGGTTAAGGATCACACAATCACCTAATTAAAAATTACTAAGGTGATAAGAGTACAACAAAAATCTCTAACAGGAGTATTGACTTATTCGATTCTTAATATGCGGAATTAAGAACAAGAATCGAATATTTCAATCTCACAACAAGTATGAAAAATATGCACAAGAGATTTTGTTAACGAGGAAACCCAAACTGGGAAAAACCCCGGGACCTAGTCCAGCAAAAATCCACTAAGAGTTATTGAAAACTTACAACCCGATTTACCACTCGATGGACACGAATTACGACTCCCTCTACGCTCCAACAGCTACGGTGTACAGTTCTTCCACAAATTCGAACTCCACGAATTTGCCTCTTAGTAAACGTTGATGCGTCTCCAACTTGAACTCCACAAGTCCCGCACCTTGAACCAATACTTGACTCCTCAAGTATATCACCACAAGCTTGAACCTTCAAGCTCAATCACCGGAAATCCACCGGTAACAAAAACAGAGTTTTGGTTTTGAAATGGGAAGGATTTGAACCAATTTCAACAAGCTTGAGAGCTAAAAGATTAGAGTTGAAACTCTTCAAGAACTTGTTGATTAATAGGGTGAATGGTTGATTGAATACTGAAGATTCAACCCCTATTTATAGTGAAGATGTCCAGCTCAATCCTAGACTAAATTATTAGTTCTAGGTCTAATGGTAGACACCATTATTGGGGATGAGAGAATAATCTATTGAGCCTCTCATTCCACTTAGAGATGTTTCCCACGCTCAATTATCTCCCTAAAACAAGGCTTAGAGGGAGATGAGCAATAATGTGCTAGAAAGTTACTTTACAGCTCAGAAAATCGTACTCAGAAAAACGAATCTGGGCGTCGGTTTCGAAATCAAGCCTGTCGGTTTCGAAACCAACATGTGGTTTCGAAACTGACTGATTTGGTTTCGAAACCAACAAGCTTCTGTGATGGTTATTGCCTTTTGATTTCGAAATCAACATGTTTGGTTTCGAAACCAAACTTCATCTGAAGATAGATGTGGTTTTGGTTTCGAAACCAAACTGTTTGGTTTCGAAACCAAAATTCATCTGAAGACAGATGAGTTTTGGTTTCGAAACCAACAGTTTTGGTTTCGAAACCAAACTTCATCTGTCATCAGATAAAGTTTGGTTTCGAAATCAAACTAAGGTTGATTTCGAAACAGACTTTTCCCTATATAAAATAATACCATCAATGCAGTTGGTTTCGAAACCAAACTTCTTGGTTTCGAAACCAACACTGTCCAGATTAAAAATTTATCTTTTAAAACACATTTTATCAAGAGTAAACAGTGTGGGAAACACTCTTAGCAATCTAACCACCTATGGTACTTAGTGTTCTAAGTCACTTACCATCCTAGGATGTCTTCCGGTGGTGAGTTGAGTTCTTCGGAGTCTTTGTAGATTTCTTCTCTTTCAACCGAAGTGAACCGAGACTCACTAGACTCTAACTCAAGTTACATTGACCATCTTGAGTTTACCTTTGACACGAAATTCGACAAACATAAAACATGGACCTTTCATAGTTTCTTAGTAACATTAACAACAGATAAGTTGGAACCAAGAACCAATAAATCATCCACATACAGACAAATAATAGTGCATATATTATTTTCATACTTATAGTAGATGCATTTATCACTTTAATTAATTCTAAAACCATTTGAAATAACTAAGTTATAAAATTTCTCATGCCACTGTTTTGGTGCTTGTTTGAGACCATACAATGACTTGTCCAACTTACAAACCTTATGTTCTTGTTCATTAACTATAAAACCTTCTGGTTGGTCCATATGGATTTCTTCTTTTAATTCACCATTTAAGAAAGCGATTTTAACATCCATCTGATGTAAAACTAGATCATGCACTGCAGTTATGGCAATTAAAACACGAATAGAAGTAATTCTAGTCACAGGAGAATAAGTATCAAAGAAATCTATGTTTTTTTTTGTCTATATCCTTTAGCTACTAACCTCGCTTTGTATTTCTCTATTGAACCGTCAAGTTTCAATTTTCATTTGAGAATCTATTTGCAACCTATTGTTTTGCAGCCAAGAGGTAAATCTACTAAGTGCCAAGTTTTGTTAGATTCAAGAGAGTCTATTTCATCATTTATTGCTTCTTGCTAAAGATCAGCATCTGAAGAACTAAGAGCCTCATTTAAGGAAGATGGATCTCCTTCTAGTGTAAAGACACAAAAATTAGGACCAAAGTTCTTCTCGGTCCGAGCTCCTTGCTTCGTCTAGGTTCAGAATTAGTGTCCCTAGATTCTTCATTTCTAGGTTCTTCTATTCTAAGTTTTTTGGTTCTAGCACTACTAGGTAAGTAACCCCCACTATTCTTAGATTTAAATGGAAATTTGTCTTCGAAAAAATCAGCATCAAGAGATACAATTATCACTTTATTATTAAGATCATAAAACTTATATGCTTTACTGTTCTGGGAGTAACCAATAAAAACACATTCATAAGCTCTGCTAGCTAACTTTGATCTTTTAGGATCAGGAATCCTAACATAGGCTAAACAACCCCAAATTTTAAAATAAGAAACATTTAGTTTTCTATTTTTCCAAAGTTCAAGAGGAGAAATTTTTGTTTTTGAGTTAGGAACTCGATTCAAAACATAACAAAGAGTTAGTAGTATTTCTCCCCACCAATGAGGACATGCCCCAGAACTGAGCAAAACAGCAACAACAAGTTCAGTGTAAGTTCGATTTTTTCTTCAGCTTTCCCATTCATTTCAGGTGAATAAGGCGTTGTAGTCTCATGTATGATTCCAGTGGAATTGTATAATTCTAGGAATTCTCCGAATTATACTCCGTACCTCTATCACTATGAAATCTCTTTATCTTTCGATTGAATCGATTTTCAACTTCAGCAGTAAAGATCTTAAACATTTCCACAGCCTCACTTTTATGTCTCATCAAATAAACATAAGTAAAATTCGAACAGTCATCTATAAAGGTGATGAAATACCTTTTTCTATTTCTGGTTAAAATGCCTTCATACTCATAAATGTCAGAATGAATTAGATCTAAAGGTTCTGATTCTCTAACTACGAATTTGTGAGGAATTTTAGTAATTTTTGCTTGACGACAAAATTTACATTTTTCAAAGTTTTCTAAGAAAAGTTCAGGAATAAATCCTAACATGCTTATATTCTTAACTAGTTTTTTGTTAACGTGACCGAGTCTAGCATGCCAAACATTAAAGGTGCAAACAATATAAGAAGAAGGTGCAACTTTATTCATCTCAACATTAAGTTTAAACATGCCATCAGTAGCATAACCCTTTCCTACAAACATTGAATTTTTAGTAATAATATACTGATTTGATCCTATAGTCTGAGTAAAACTAGCCTTGTTGAGGAGATAACCGGAAACCAGATTCTTTCGTATTTATGGAGTATGAAGGACGTCTTTCAGAATGACAGCCCTTCCAGAAGTAAACTTCAGTTCCACCTCTCCAGTTCCGAGAACATTAGTGGTGTGAGAGTCTCCCAACAACACTTTCTTGTCATTAGATTCAACATAATTTTTGAATAGGGACTGATCATGGCAGACCTGACGAGAAGCGCCAGTATCTGCCCACCACCCTTCGGATCCACTTATCAGATTGATTTCTGAAATCATAGCCACAAGTGGCTCTTCAGTTACGTTGGCCTGGGGAGCAGGACGACGTTTGTTACTTCTACAATTACGGGCCATATGGCCTGGTTTGTTGCACTTGTAACATATAAACTCAGCAGAATTGGAATTCTATCTGTTTCTTGAAGGGGGTTGATTCTGGTTCCTGTTCTAATTAGGCTTTTGGAAGTTCTTTCGGTTCTAGTTCGGCTTTGTGTTCTTTTTGGTTGGTTTCAGACTGGCTGGAGTCTGACATTTATTGTTTGAAACAATAAGTATCTCTCCTTTCAGGTCTTGTTTACGTGCCTCCTCCTCAACCCTCAACTTGGTAATCAGACTTTCAAGTGAGAAATTTTCTGTTATATGACGCAGGGTACTTTTAAATTCCTTCCAGATTGGTGGTAATTTGTCTATCATAACAGCTATTTGAAATTGTTCATCTATGTTCATCTTATCAGCAAGAATTTCATTAACTATTTTCTGCAACTCATGAGCCTAGGTAACAACGGATTTTTCATCCACCATATGAAATTTCAGATAGCGGCTGACAACATACTTTTTCGACCCAGCCTCTTCAGTATCATATTTTTTCTGAACTGCATCCCAAACATCTTTAGCAGAATCAAAAGTAGCATAATATTCATACAAATCATCAGATAATGCATTCAGAATATAATTTTGCAATCAAAATCGTCATCCATCCATTTGTCGATTGCTTTCAGGTTTTCATTAGTAGAAGGGTCAACTTCTGCTGGTTTGGTCGAACTCAAGACAACAGATAATTTTTTCAGTTTGAGATAGAAGAACATCTTTTGTTTCCACCGTTTAAAATGAAGTCCTTCGAATTTGAAGGGCTTATTGTTATCAGCGGAAACAACAGATTTCTTTTCATCTTCCATAACAGAACTATGATCGTCTTAAAATTGTTGGAAATACAATTGTAAAATACCTGTAATCGCAAAACAAAATTTTACTAAAAACAAAAGGAACTTGCAGGGATGAGTCGCGGACTAGGTCACTCTCTTTAAGACGATTCGCGGCTCTGCCCAAATGTGCAAGCAGTTTCTCAGTCACGTCGTCCCCAGGATAAAATAGCCCAGAAAACCTTCTGTCTCAATTTCCCTTGCACGGTGGGAAATCAGAATAATAATACACTTCAATTCTTGCTCGGGAACAATTTCAGAAATTCTAGAGTATATATATAGGTTTGGACCCTTGACCTCAAAGAGGGAACTCAAAATTTAACCACTACTCCAATGTTGTTTTGTACAAAACAATTCTTTTAAATATAGGTCCAACATATTGGTTATACCCTTACTCTATGAAAAACCAAGTCACATCTACTTTTCCATATGTGCCAAGCAATAATGGCAAAGAATTCAGATGTGTTCCATATAAAAGCACCAAATGAGCTGCTAGTAGAAAACCAAGACTGCACCCAGTCTAAAAAGCTAGTATAGCTGAGATTGTTGACATTGTAACTGATGCAAGGATTGTACCAAACAGCTATTGCATAGTCACACTCTAAGATTAGATGTTTAATAGATTCAGCTTTACAACCACAGAATGAACATAAAGGGTTCAAATGCTTAGAACTTGGGCAATTTTTGTCATTAGTAGCAAGGGAATTAGTAAGACACTTCCAAAGGAAAAGAATAGTTTTAGGAGGTAGTTTTAGCTGCCAAAGTTTGGACCAAGGAAACACTGAATCATTATGTTGACCATTATGGGGAGGAGATTTAGTTAGCTGAGAATATGTGGATTGAACTGAAAATTCACCTGATTTTGTGAGGGACCACCTAAGCTTATCATTACCACAAAGAGGAATTCTGATCTTTAGGATTTCAGTCACAATATTGTTTGGTAAGAGAGAATGAAGGGTAGTTAGATTCCAGCATCTGTGATCAATATCGATCTATTAGCTGATTAACATTGAAAAATTCATAATGAAGAAGAAAGGCAGCAGGCAGTACTGCTCTTAAAGATTGATCAAGGGTTGGGATCCACCTGTCATCCCAAATGTGAATGCTACAACTATTGCGAACCTCCCAAATACTGTAATTCTGAACAACTTTAAGACCCTCTAAAATACCTCACCAAACCCAAGAAACATTGGCAACAGAAGATGAAGTGGGTAGAGGTTTTGAAAGAGGAAAATATTTTGATTTGAGAATTTAGGCCCAAAGGTGATGAGGATGAGAGACAAGCCTCCAACCCAATTTAGCAAGCATAGCAGAGTTAAAGTGAAAAAGATTTTTAAAACCAAGACCACCTGATGTTTTAGGTTTACACAAAGTACTCCATGACTTAAAATACAAACTTTTCTTAGGCTGTGTTTGTTTTTTTGTTTTTAAATCTGACTCATCTGATCTAACTCATCTGATCTGACTCATCTGAATCTGCCTCATCTGAATCTGACTCATCTGACTTATTAAAAAAATATGTTTGTTTTTTTTACTCATCTGACTCATCTGACTCATTTTCTTGTTGACAATTTTACCCTTCTGTGTATTATAGCTGGAGCTTCAAGAGAGAGAGCTAGGCTTGCAAGAACAATTTTACCCTTCTGTGTTCATACACATATTATTAGCTAGGATTAGTATTCTCAATAGCACATACAAATTTTTCCATCTGTTAAATAATATAGCGAGATGGTCTTGATTTGATAAAAGAATCATTCAATTGGGCAATGCAGGAAATTAAAATTCAAAATATCATCATAATAGTTATTTCAGAGGGATAACTGTGGGTTCTGCTCAATGTGTTGTTCAAGATCTTCTCAAAATCTTATAACCCATCAATTTATTTTGTATTCTGAAGAGAACCCATTAACAATTTCATCGTCAAACGGACGAACAAAAATGCATTCAAATCCCACAAGAACAACATAAACATACACACACAGAGAAAGATGGGCAATCAAGGGTACTCTCAAAATCTCCCTAACCACTAATTAGTTCATTTTGTATTCTTAAAAAGAACCCATTAAGAAATTCGTCGATCGAATAGGAAATAAGGATTAAAATCCCATCAATAATCAGATAAGAAACCCCATCATCTAGTTAATAAATGTACAATAAAGCCTAAGATGAATACTTAAGAAAAAAACTAGGCCACAATATGTTTGGATTACTGCATTCTTAGAATATGAATTCTTAAGTTAGTCAATTGCTATTCTGTATTTTCTAGGCAATCAAACACTTATAAAAAAAAGAAAAAGAAAAAAGAACACCCCTGTGTGATTCCATTGAAGTCAATAAAAAGGTAATAAAATGTACAAATTGACTTCTATTTTAACAAAAGAATAAGCAACTTATTTCTCCACTCTTGTATAACTCAATTTCTCCTTCCCCACCACCACCACCACCACCATTTAATGATTATCATCGCCACTCTTCACCGTTCGATCGGTCTTTATGTTAAGTCCCAAGAGCCGGTGTAAATAAGGTGTAACAATATATGGGGTAGGAGTAAAGTCCTATACAAAATGGTATGCTAAGAGTAGACTTTGAAAGATACAAATTTTTGGAACTCATTAAAAAAGAATTATGAAGAAAATAATGAAGGTGGGTGGACTTGAGAGATGGAGACGGGTAAACGATAAAAACGAGCTGCATGTGAAAATAAGGATTCAATTCAACGCTGAGATTTGCGAAAACAGAGAGAGTTCCCTCAGTAGATTTGGATAAGAATAAGATTCATTCATTAAAAAGAATCTCAGAATTAGCATGGTTTGATTAACATCACTGGGAACTATACTTAAACTTCTTAAATCAAATTCAACATTTTTTTTATAAAAAACCAATACGAAATCTATAAAATTGAATGACATCCAAAAATAAACCCTAAAAAATATTGAAAAATCAAAAGAATTTGGTGCTCAGATAAGGGTTAATGGTTCTTTTCCCTGACCTCCCACAAAGGAAGGTCTCATAATGAGCTGGGATTATTAACAATACTCGGATATGAAAGCTAGTCCCCGTTTCCACACATTAAAGAGAGCAGATTAGATAAGAAATAATAATACCAAAAACAAAAAAAAAGATAAATCAAATCAAATCAAGACCTGAAAATCGACATCCTCAAATATATTAATGGAACCTCAAAAACCCCCAAATCCATTTGGTTGTTAAAAGTAAAACCAATATCAATTTCGGTTCTCCAAAAAAAAATTTAGATTTTAACAAAACACAAACCAAAATCAATTTGGGGATTTTGTAAAGAAAAGATCAACTTAGGGTTTTAGTTCATCACTAAATATGGTGATAAACATAAGATCGGTTTCTCACTTACTTGGTAAAGCTTTTAAAAAACCCAAGCTCGGTAGCAGAAATGGAAAATTAGGTATTAGGAACCCAGATGCATTGTGAAAAGAAAAGGCAGGAGATGATTTGTACCTTGTAAACACTCAAATAGGGTTGCTTCAAAACATTAATATGAACCAAGTATAGGCAAAAACTTATAATAGATGAGTTGGGTAAAAAAAAAAAGCTTAAAAGAGAACAGAAATGGCAAATGGATAAGTAAAACAAGGAACAGATCAAGATCCCTAGAAGAACAAATAATAGGCGTTAAGGTGGTGATGGTGGTGTGAGGTTAGAGTGCAGTTCAGAGAGAGAAAGTGAGAAAAATTGACGGGACCTGCTTGTTGCCGGTACCTACTTGTTGCCGATACCTACTCAGACGATAGAGAGAGAGAGAGAGTGCGTGTGTGTGTGTTTGCCCGATCGTACCTGCTTGTTGCCGGTAGACCTACAATAAAAACCACTAATGAAATTTTAAACCACTGAAGATCAAAGAGAGTCATCGAGAGAGAAGATTAGTGAGAGTTACCGAGAGAGAAGATCTGCAGCACTCTAGGGTTTCATCTGGAGCTCGAAGATCGTATCTGCAGTGGTCTAAGGCTTCATCTCGAGCTCCCTAGGGTTTTTCATGGAGAAACACGATGGAGGAAATGAGGAAAGTTTAGAATTTTCGATTTTTTGTCTTTTAAATCGTGGGGGTATAATTATCTTTTTCTTCTATTCAGATGGATATGAGATGAGTCAGGCATAAAATTATACCTGACTGGGAGACATCTTAATTACCTCTGAGTCAGATGTTTATTTGAGTTAGCTAGTAAATCAGATTTTTAAAAAATAAAAAATAAACGGTCTGAAATCTGACTCGACTCGAATCAGATCCGAGTCAGATTTTAGATCTCCGAGTCAGCAAAAACAAACACACCCTTAGTGTCCTTTTGCCCCACCAAAAAAGTCTGTGAGTCTGTTCCATTTTGTTTAAGATTTTGATGGGAAATTTGAAATTAGTCATGTGATAAATAGAAAGAGTTCCCAACACAGACTGAACTATAGTGGACCTCCTGCTTGAGAAAGAAGCTTTTCTTTCCATTTGGCTAACCTGGTATCAAATTTGTCAAGGACTCAAAACTTTAATTTGGTATTAGCTCCATTAAGAAAGAGAAGAATTCCATGTATTTGTCATTGATGTTCATTCTATGGACTCTAAGGATTCGAGTAAGGATTTTACAATGTTTATTGGAAATTTTTGGACTGAAAAAAGACAACAGATAATGAATCATATTGTGCAACCTCCTTCCTTAATAGTGGGTGTATATAATAGCATTTGCTAGCCTTTTCTTGATTGACTTAAGGATGTCTTCACATTGTAGTCATCAAATGTAAACTAAATCTCTTCTTCTTTTTTTTTCTGAAGGAGAATAATTTAAGGAAAAAAGTTGTATCACATAACTTTTGCATTGAAGATATATTTTTTTCTTCAACATCTATTGTGATGAAGTAGGCCACATGAGGATATCTTCTGAAACACGTCATCTAAGGAGTTTAAGACATTTTCACTGGAGGTGCTCTTCAATTATTATAATTTAATATAGAAATGAGCGGGTCAGGATGGTCGAGTTCCAGGAGCACAAGGTTCTAATACAAGGTTTAGAGTTTAGACGCATTCTATTCACTGTAGGATGTAATAAGTTGATGATTAAATATTTCCTTATAAGATCTTAATCACTTTTAAAATTAAACTAGCACTTCATAAATTATAAGGACGCATTTGTGATTGATAACTGTTGCCGTGAATAGAATGTGTCTACACCTTGTGTCCGAGAAACTTGACCTGGAATGAAGGGTAGGTTTTAGACAAAGTGTTAATTATAATTTAAAAGGATGATTTGAGAAGATATAAATGTCGAATACTTGATTAAAAATAATCTATATAATAAATCAGGAGGTTATTTTTCGTACAGACAAGTTTGACCTCAATTTCTTTTACGCAATACCGGATGTGTCATGTGGCCATAGTAAATAACCAAAATAACCTTATTTTCTTTTACGAAATACCAGATTTATCCCGTAGCCATTGTAATTTATTTACACCTGATTTACACTTGATGGTGGAGTCGCGTAGAGTGGATCTAAAGGCGCGTTTGTGGGTGCGCGCGAAGCGCGCATAGGGGCAACGCGTGTAGCGCGTTTGGACATTCAACCCACGCGTTCGAAGGACATGTGGGGAGAATGGACAATTAATTGCTGAAGGCACGACGATATACCTAGTGTTCTTTCAAGTGATCATACTCTTGATTAAATTTTTCATGAATTGAGCAATGCTTATATTAGAGCCATGCATGTTACACATGGTAAAAGGGGTCATGTCTATAGAATTTTTGGCCTTCAAAATTCCTTCATATAACACTGTTGAAGTCAAAAAAAACGCACTGAAGGATCAGTACAAAAGTAGCAAGTCAGTTGCCTTTTGTTTCTGCTTGTTTGTTGAACGCTGCTATTGAAACATAAAAGATTTTATGTTTGGTTGGGGCATAAAACTTTGTGGGACTAACATGAATACAATCTAAGAGCTGATTTTCTGTGGAGATGTTCTTCTGACCATTTGGATCATCCTCACAAAAAATCAGCCAATTCCGAAACTTCTAACCCCACTAAAAATTGATTAGAAGTTGATTGAAAATCAACAGTGAAGACTTCCAATCAATTTTTGATGGGGTTAGAAATTTTAGAACGGACTGATTTGTTGTGAGGATGATCTACATGGCGAGGAGAACATCCTCACCAAAAATCAGCCCTTTGATTGTATCCAAGTAGATTCTACAAAGTTTATGTTTGGCGAAACATAAAATCTTTTATATTCCAATAACATTGTTCTTGTCTGTTAGCTTCTTCAAGAGACACAATCTAAAAACTTCAAAGGTTCTGAATTCAAGAACCATATTAATAGGCCCTCTACTATTTTTGGATTCTTCACAACAGCCTTTACTGGTTAGGGCGGCATTCAAGGAGGGAGGAAATGTACAATAAACTCTTTTGATACCTTGACCTGCACTTTGAGCTCCAATGAATTAAGAGCAAATAACTGAAAAGTTCTGGAGATAAAAAGACTAGAGATAAAAAAAGAGAGTACCAGAAGTACCCAATGTTTGTTTCTGCTGAAAGAAAAAAAATGCTCTTTACATAAAAGTGGGAGGGGAGGGAAGCTTGAGAAAGACACAAACCTGAAGAAATTGCCAGAAAGGAAAAGAAGGGGGGGCTGAAAAAAGAAATGGCTTTTGTTTTTTTCTTTTTCTCAATCCAGTTTTTATTACATGAGTGACGACACTTTCATCTAATTTAGCCTAGTTTTCATTCGTCTGTCGTGGCGGCATCTTAACTGCTCGAAAATGGCGAGCGTAGTAGTAGTACTGTAGGTGCTCGATCCGATCCAATCCAATTCAGTAGAGGCAGAGAGAAAGGGAGAGGAGAGTGTCATTAGCAACACAAACAATTCAATTCAATCGTTCAACATTTGTGGATCAGTGGGGACTTGCCCAAAGATATTGGGACAGGACTCCCAGTTTCCCTTTTCCCTGGCTTCCCAGTACCCACCAATGTACCGGTATGTATCGCTTCCTTTATCATAAGCAAACCACTGTGGCTTCCAACCCCTCTCTTGCATCTTCCGCGACTGCATCCATACAATAACAGCCCCCCAGTTTCCCTGTTATAACTCTTACCAATCTACTATGTATTTAGAGTAATGCTACGTTGACACAATTGTGCCCCAACTGATGTGGGGAGAGATTATTGACCATGACTTCTGACATGCACTCCCCACATCAGCTGTCAGATCAGTTGGGACAAAATTGTGTCGCCATAGCATCTCTCATTACCCATGTATTTGTTGTTCTATTGAAAAACAACACTCAGAAAATACAAATTACCTGACGCTGCCTCTGCTCAAGCCGCAATTTCTCCGAATTTGCCATTTCGTATTCGCCATTCTCTAGACACCTCTGATCAGGTCTGAGCCTTGAGTCTGTTGGTGGCAACTTTTCCTGCTCAAAAAAAAAGTAGATGATGCGCAAGTAAACCACCACTAGAAACTTAGTCAAGAAGATCAGCATCGAGTTGGAAGGAAGAGCAGAACACTTTCATCAAACCTTCAATCCAGGAATGAGCTCATTTAGTGTAATAGCAAAGCGTGTCAAGTTATATCGGGTAGGGAACTGGGATGGCTTGCTTCGTTTCCAGAGCAAGCGGGCATCAGGCAATAATTCTGATCCTTTCCCCTTCCCAGAACAGTCTCCATGTACATAATGCATGCTGTCATCCCATTTCCCAAACACTGTTGCCACTGTTTTCCCGTTCCTATCTTGAACTATACCTTGCACCTGCAACACAAATACACCTGTTATTTGCAAACTCAATATATAGTCAATAATATATTTCCTAGGTTATACTCAAAAGCCTATTAATCTCAATTTAGGATAAAATTCAATTTGACTCCTACAATTTTACGATTCAATTGCGATCTGACAACAATGATCGCCAGTTCGTCAATTTTTGAACTTATAAGCTGGTCTTTTCCAAACTAAATTTGAACATTTTTACAGTAGAAGTGCTTCTATTGGAAGCATAAGTACTTCAACTTTTGGATCCCGAACGCCCTCTTGTTTAATTTGTTGTTCATAAAAAGAATTACGAAAGACATTTTTTTATTGGGTGTTACTTCATGCTAATGTAATTATTATGATAAATCCAAAAGTCATTAAATCTAGTATAAAAGCTGTAGTAGATTGAAACTCCTCATTAAACTTTCAAACTATCATTCTTCTAGATATAAAATTATGAGAAAAACAGTACCATGTAAAGGAAGTCAGTCCCCAAATCCTACTGAAGATCCTATTACCACTTGAATGTCAATCATTCATTCTCATCCATATAATTCATGAGAAACTCTATTACATACAGGTAGCTAGTCAGAGAATCTTAATTAATCCCTTGAATGTGAACCATTATATCACCAAATTCTACGAAGGTAATCCGGTATGATTGAACTTAATTATGTTAACTTGGATGAAGTATGAGACTTATGTAAATTTCTGTTAAAACAAAGCTTTTTATTTATTTATTACTTATTTTGACAGTTAAAAATGAAGTAACAAGTTAGAGCAATTAACTTTGCTCACATTGGACAAGTAAGCATGAGAATCCCCAATATGAAAGTTAAATGCTTCCTTTGACCAAAAAGTATCAAAGACAAGTATCAAAGACATATTTATGGGTAACTCTATAGATAGTAGATCGTTGATCAGATTATCTTCCATTAGCCATGTTATTTTAAGTGATTATGATAGGATCATATTATGTGGCCCCAACCCAGTTGAGTCCTCTATGTCCATTGGTTCACTCGAGCCGCCAGATCCGCAGAATCAAGTGCCTAATTGTGGTTGATATACCGTCACTGAGAAGTAACGAATATTTGCACGTGGCAGAACGTCAAGGCATTGGATAGTTATCTAAATTAGTGTATGATTTTATATTAATTAAGTTAGGAAATAATATTAATTATTTAGGGAGAATATTATTTATATTTTGAGTAGGATTTACTATTAGGAATTTCTATTTTATAGGATTGCTATTTTTAGTAGGATTAGGATTACTTTTCCTGGTGGTCAAGAATTGTAGTTATTATAAATATCCATTGGGTGATCAATAATGAATAACAAGAAAGAAGATTATTTTAGTATTTTAGTTACTGGTTACTTTGTGTGTTATTTTGGGTTGCTCGTGCTGGCCTCTGGGTAACAACTAAATCGGTTCTTATCAATTGGTATCAGAGCTAATCTGATCATATCCCATCACCTTCCACCTTTTCCATCATCATTGCCATTATCATTGGCCACTATCGATCATCATCTTATCATACTCCATCCGATCCATCACCCATCATCTTAAAAAAAAAAAAGACGGAGCAGGAAAGATAACCGCCTTCACCATTATATCAACCACTTACTTGGTTAGGATTGGGTGAAGGAAAGAAGAAGTCTGACTCGACTTCCATCAGAAGGTCAGTAGATCCAATCTTTCTAACTTTTTCAGTTAATTCTTAGTTCAACTAGTAAGCCCTACATCACCCAATCCTAACCAAGTTCAAAAGTCCCCAAACGTTCTGAGACAAAAACCTTTAATTTGACCCAACTTCCACGGTTCCACTAAGTAGTTGGGCTCGGTCTGACTCGCCGAGTTACTCGCGAGTAACTCAA
>MVGT01001445.1:37483-51103 GCA_002174775.1 Macleaya cordata
AAAAAGGTGTGCATGGTTGTTATGGAACAACAAATCAAAGAAGTGACGGAGAAGTTAGTGGTCATTGAACTACAACAAAAAACGTTAGAGGAAAGATTGGAGAGAAATCAAAGGTTTCATGAACAAGTTTGAGTTTTATCACGATTTAATGGGTCTGATCCGAAAGTATGGTTGTCTAAAGCTGAGTTGTATTTTGAGTCCTACAACACTCTGATGGACCAACAAGTGGAATTAGCCAGCTTTCACTTGGACGGTAGAGCATTGCAGTGGTATAAGTGGAATATTTGGCATCCCAATTCTCATATTAAGGTATCATGGGAGTATTTCTCGACAGCAATGTTGAGAATATTTGGAAAAATCACATATAATGAATTTAAAGCGACGAAGCTCGCTAAACTTCGCCAAAAAGAGGAGATGTCCGCCGACCGAATTGAGGGCCCATATTCAAGAAATTAAGGACTTTGTCGCTTCAACGAAGAACACTCTCCATTACATGCTAGCAACTCTTGCTGCAGAGGCTGCACAACAATGTTCTCCTCCTATGTCATTGCTAACTTTAGAACCTTCACAAGAAGATGGTACAACTTTTCCTGTTGATCAAGTGGATGCTGATTCGCTTACTCCTCCATCATCATCTCCATCACCAGTGCCGTCTCCATCTTTCGTTGAAGAAATCTGTCAAGTCCCTCATGGTGATCAAGTTGATGTTGATTGTAAGCCTAAGGAAGACAATGTACCGCAAGAAGCAGTTGGAACTAAATTGAACCTTGAGGGCAAGGTTTATGTCAAGGAAGGGGGAATGATAGGATCATATTATGTGGTCCCAATCCAGTTGAGTCCTCTATGTCCATTGGTTCACTCAAGCCGTCAGATCTGCGGAATCAAGTGCCTAATTGTGGTTGATATACCATCACTGAGGAGTAACAAATATTTGCGCGTGGCAGAACGTCAAGGCATTGGATAGTTATCTAAATTAGTGTATGATTTTATATTAATTAAGTTAGGAAAGAATATTAATTATTTAGGGAGAATATTATTTATATTATGAGTAGGATTTATTATTAAGAATTTTTATTTTATAGGATTACTATTTTTAGTAGGATTAGGATTACTTTTCTTGGTGGTCAAGCATTGTAGTTATTATAGATACCCATTGGGTGATCAATATTTAATAACAAGAAAGAAGATTATTTTAGATACTGGTTACTTTGTGTGTTATTTTGAGTTGCTCGTGGTGGCCTCTGGGTAAGAACTAAATCGGTTCTTATCAGATTATATCATCATAAATGAACTATTTTCAGTAAGAAATCGAACATGGTGAGGGCACCCTAGCTAGCTCCCTAGTCACTGTCGATAATTGAATATAATGTAGACAGGATCTCCCAACGAAGCTGAGTGTTATAAATATGTCACTAACTCATCTTAGAGAATAAACTTATCTGGAACCACATTAGATTTTGAGATTTTAGGAATCTCATAAATCTTGATTGAACTAGTCAACTAAATAAACAATGCTATTCTAAAGAATCATCCCAATAATGACAATAGTGTCAAGAATATAAGAGTGGTGTAAAAATAAAAAACAAACTAGAATAACGGGAAACCTGATGAGGATTTCGGTCTATGATTGATTGCTCTTTAAATTTCAGTTTGCAAGAATATTCATGATTTCCCTGTATACGCATTGTACCATAGTGATCGCAGTAGAGCTTCCCCAGTATAAGGTTGTAAATGGATGTTGTAACCTGAATGAAAGGAATTCACCGTTCAGCTCAGGTGGGAATGAATTTAGTGATTTTAATAGTTTTTTATACCTTACTCCATTGAAAAACTTCTCCATCTTCAAACTCAAGAGTAAGAACACCAACAGGATCGAGTTGAATCGACCGGCCCCAAAATTTACTTTTTAAATTGCTATCTCCCCAGAATTTCCACCCCTTACCCTCACAGTGGCATGCAACAATCATTGGATGATGACTAACCTGTCCCAAAAGAAACACAAATTTCTTAACCACATCCACAAGGTACTTCAAATCTTAAGTAACTGAAAAAGGAAGTGAATGAGCCATTAAATGGTAGAGATAATACATTGAAAAAAAAATACCCATAAGGAAGTGGCTTGATGTCAACTTCCGTATCGTTGACAAGTAAAACTTACTACAAATTGAAAAGATTTGTATCAACAAACCATTTTAATGCTTCAGTATTTAAAAGATGCATTTCACAATTTACATTACAAAGAGGCTGCAACTTCCATAAATTTAAAAGCAATATCTGGAACTATATCGATCATGCTTGCAACAACCGTCCTGAATCCCGACAACCAAAAATAACCATCTTGAATCCCGCTTCTCACTTAGTTTTAGTGAACACCCAAACCACTAACTCCACTCCTAGCATGTTCCACATCGTACCCCTAATTGAAGGTCTCAATACTCTACTCCTCACTAAAAGTGAGATCTAAAGTAGAGATCCTACATGAAGGACGTAACGGATTATGATTACATTAAAAGGGTTATAACTTCTGTTTGTAGAGAAACATTTATTTTATTGGATTACTTATGTTGTAGCGATCTGCAAAGTGATAGAGGCAATAAGGAAAAGCAATAGAGAACTACATTTTTTATGTAGTGAATTCCCACATGACATGGGAAGCTACTATGAATATGGCAATATATGTTGCAAAAGGACTCCAAAAAAAAAATCCAATTGCACATAGATAATATTTCATTATTCAAGATATTGTGCAATCAATTCCATAAGCAGATCATTGGTTACTCGAAACAACTACAACGGCTAGCATGCTAAAAACTAGAATGTAGACAGTGAGAGTAAGCTAAAATGAACCAAGTTATAAGAGGTATTTGGTAGTAAAGATGAAACCTTCTCTGAGAAAAAACGGAGACCTTTGTCTGGATAGTCGGCCTCGTATGTCTCACCCAGAAGCGGATTAAATGGTTTGCAATTTCTTCCCTCTGTAGAAGCATATCCAGATACAGCAAATGCTGCTACATTAAGAATCCTCATAAGGCTATTACCCTACAAAGTCATATGATACAGGTGTCAAGAAGTGGGATAAGAAATGAATGTTAAAAACTGATTTTTTTTACAAATGCTACTATTCGACCAGCAGATGTACCAAGGGACACAATATATCCAACTCTCAATATTCAAATAGAAATGGATAACAGAAAACAAGCAAAACTCTGGTAACTTCAGTTCCTGACTCTTTTACTTGAATACATAACTAAATGTAACCAGATTCTGTTTTCTGTTTTGGTTCTATAAGCATAAACAACCATATCTCTAATTTCATCCAGTAACCTCATGTGTCTAATTTTCTTGATCCCTTATGTCCAGGTCATGGAATTATGCTCCAAACTTGAAAAACATAAATTTGGACGAGAACATTAAATTAACTCAAATATTCCAATACCTGCACTATGCAATTTATGATAAAGGATATGATTTACTGTTGAGATGTATTCGTCGTGCTTAGGATATTTGCATTTATAGGATATTTGCATTTATAAGTGACAAATTTCAAAAGAAGTAATAAATTAAACAAACATGCCTAGGCTAAGCCTAAGACCTTCTTGTGATTAGCAGTTAGCTCTACATTCTAGTGATCTGCACATATAATGCAATGAGTTTGATTTGATACCTAGGCTAGAAAAGGGACCTATGTCTATTCCCTGCTGCTATCATTTCTGAGCTCTTTTTTTTTTGGAAAAGAGAACATTTTGCTAAAAAATGCATAAAATACATACTAGACTACCTCCAAAAGGTATCTTACGGTTGCCAAATTGAAACTATGACATACATGGTCTTTTACTGAAAATGGAATCGACGTAGAAAGAAGTTTTTCACTTAAGTTAAAAATTTAAAAGTAACAAATCTATCAAGAATCAATCTGTTATAATGTTCTATGAAGACAAAATTAACCTTCAAGCTTTTAAACAATTTTTCTACATGAAAAGGGTAACCTAAAAGAACTTATCAGAAAAAGGAAAAAACCAGCCGAGAATACTTAAATCATTGGCTTT
The DNA here is from genome assembly GCA_002174775.1 of Macleaya cordata. Classification (NCBI taxonomy): domain Eukaryota; kingdom Viridiplantae; phylum Streptophyta; class Magnoliopsida; order Ranunculales; family Papaveraceae; genus Macleaya; species Macleaya cordata. The sequence goes on from MVGT01001445.1 coordinate 41,530, forward strand.
ACCCCACTAGAAGCTACAACTAACTTACCCAAAGCAATGGAAAACACAAACAGTTAAGTCCTAGTCTCAATAGAAACTCAAATGGGTGGGTTTCCTTAAGTTATCCATTCATCTCTGCAACTTTATGTATAAGGAAAACCAAGCTTATAATGTACACCCAGTTTTTCCTGTATTTTTTATATAAGTTTAGGACCACAAGCCCACAATATTAACTAGAACCTCATCTCTGTGCATCCTCTTAGTTCTATTCCCTACAATCTGACCTGGTTTGACTTGTTTCTTAATCCTCCTAAGAATTGATCCCCCCCTATTCCAAATTTGAATTGTCACCCTGTAATCATCCTCCTAGAAATGCTAACTAACATTTCTTTTAAAGTTCAAACACACATGATTATCAGACAATATTCTTGGAGTGTCTGCATAATGTAGGTTTGGAAATACTCACGCTTGAAATGTAATTTGGTCGAAATACTGGTTTGCACAGTGTCAGCATGAAATTTCTAAAACAAGAATATAGTGTTTACCAGTAAAAATGAAAAATAAAAGAATTTAGACACTCCAGTTTAAATTTCCTATTGGTCCATATCAAAATCAAAATATTCAACCACTTCACATTAAGGTTTAACACAACATCTTTCCCTAAGCAATATATTAAATTATCAACACGTTATGAGAATATTATTGTAATTAATACACGTACTTTCTAAAATGGAAAAAACTTCAACAAATTGTTATAGTAAACTTACCCTTTTACCCCATTCATATGCTCGATCGAGAAGGAAAGAGTATTCCAAATCTTCAAAACATTTTTGTAAAGACGACAAGGGCTCATTGAAGTAAACAGGAAGACAAACTTTGGTCAGATCTTTCCCAATGTTATCTTTAATCATCGACCAGAGGCTGATTCCCTTCTCTTTCTCGACTGGATCAGGTAATTTTTTACGCCGCCTAACATAAGGATAGTTAATTCCGACGGATTTGATGGAAGCATCAATACCATCCTCAGAATCAACTGCATAGAGCTCTTCGTCATCTGAGTCAAAAGATGATCTATGAAATTCAGAGCCACTGCTTTTGAAAGAACTTGATGACAGGAAATCTCGTGTATCAAAGAAAGCATTGTCATCATCATCAGTTTCTTCATCTGCGGCATCATGTCTTTCATTGTCGTCATCAGATTCACTTGCAGATCCTTCTGCAAAAGCATTCCAACAATAATTTTATCAGTATAAAAAATAAAAAATATAGTCACCATAGGAGACATAGTTGAAGAAGTCTTACATATTGTATGAAGCATATATAACAAAAAAACATAGAAACACCACCTATATAACAATTATATGGGTACATGTTTCGTTGTTGGACATAGGTACAAGAAGTACAATGTATTGAACGCAGCAACTTAAAAATACTAAAAAGAGGAACATCTCGACATTTTTAGAATTAAAAAGCAAATTTTATTTTTCAATTTTATTCCACTTTTGGATCATAAGAGCCATGTAGGATATTCTTTTGGACCCACTGACCAAATGGATGTTGTAGATACATGTTCTGGATACAACTCTCTATGGCCATTTTCAATTTTGAAGAGGACCTGATCTTGCCTCATGCTAGGGTTAGAATTTATAAATTTTCTTATCTGATAGATGATATGTTATGACCGACCAGATCTAGCCCAAAGCATTCCCATCAGTCGCCGTAGCACTCGGCCCTATTTATAAACTAGGATCCTACCTCAAATCAAACGACTTCCTAAACAAGCAATTACCTAAAATAACAAACCCTAGATTTAACTAACAAGTAATTTCCTAACTAAAATATCTTAAAAATCTCAACATCCAGCACATCTCCAAGCATTTCCATATGTGGGGTCCACCAGATCCACACCCACCACCATAGCTTATGTGTACACATCATTAATATCCTAAAAGCCAATGCCTCAGTTGTCGCTGCCTAATCCAACCAACCCATAGTCTCCACATATCTCATCAGCCTATTATTCAACAAGATCATTTATCCACTCCAAGCCCTTGAAAGTGTTATATTAGAATAATGAAGTGGAAAAAATTGATGAGAGAGACACAGAGTACAAAAATGAACCCATTTTAATGACTAATGTTTCAGTTAGTTGAAAACCGAGACATTCCCACCGAAATGTTCTGAGTCATTTTTATAGATATACATTTCGAAAACAATGGATGAAGAGTACTGATATAAACCAAGACAGTTTCGTCCCAAACACCATTGAAACGGATTAGTGTCCACTTGTATTGAATACAATATCAGTTTCGACATGCTTCGACACAATAAAAACCTAAAAATGCTATATCCTTATTACGTACAACAACACAGTCCACAAAATGGTGCTTTTTCTGCTTTTTGAGTTTTTAACTCAAAACAAATTGTCAAGAGGTCTCTCCAAAGCCTAATTCAAGTAAAAAGATTTCTGATATTCCAAAGGATTGTTTATCTAACCATGTAAATTCCAGGAGAACCTAAACGAAGACTTGGTTTCTCACACTGGAAGAAAAATAGCAAAGAATATGTCAATGAATCATGTGGTCATCATCATCAATTCTACCAGGGGTGGGCCAAGTGAATCATGTTTCCCATTTAACTAAATTTATCCTCATACGTCCCGTTAAATACAGTGCTTCCATCTGCAATCTCTATTCTATCTCTCAGTCTTTTAAAACCCTAAAACCTAGGCTTTCTATTTCACTATTGCTATCATCAGTCTTCATTGCAAATAATCAAACTAGCATGACAAATATTTAATTTCAGACCAAATAAAGGAAAAAAGAAAAAACATATGGTCTTTTTCAATTTCTTCCTCTCCTTAAATGAAAACTTTGTATTGGTATGCATCATGGCTCTTAACTAACAGCAAGTTGGCTTTGCATTAGTTTATTCTTTATTTATTTATTTATTTCGAGGTCATCTTACTTTTGGATTTCTTTGTCTTAGTTTTAATGTATATAATAGCTTGCAATTCATTATTCTTTTTCTCCGCACTGCAATCACCAAGAAAACCGTCAAAAGTTACAAAGTTGAAATTAGTGACGCTTTGACAGTGGCAAATACATCTTAGTGTAGGCATCAGATGCATACTCAGGAAAACCATCTAATTCTCTGGAAAGGATGAGTTAAGATCTACACACCATGGGTTTTTTCCTGTTTGATACAATAAAAGTCAAATGGAAATTATATCAAGAGGTAGAAATGATTGAACTAAATCAAATGCCGTCAAGATTCATTTCTGATAGAGAAGTGTCCAAAATGGCATAACCTTTACAGAGACAAAAAAATCTAGCCAATTCACATTCATAATTTGTAAAGAGGGTGGAAATTATTCACTTCTTATAATGGGCAAGACAAACAGCAGTCAACAAAAGTAGCTCTAAAGGTTACTTCTAGTACCAGTTAATTGCAAGCATGTTCAAATCAAACTGCGTGACAAAACTAACACATGTATAGTATCATACCACTATATTTGTCTTGCCTTGATCTGGAGGAATCCCCTGTTTCTTTCGACTGTCTCTGGCTCTCATCAACAAGTGTATTCTCCAAGTCAACTTTTTCTGTCTACACAATACAGATAGATATAAATTTTTAGCACCAAAGAAGAGCTTCTGAGTAGGAGTACAGTATACATTAAGTGATGTAAATTTTTAGCACCAAAGAATAAGTCAAATTGTCAATGACACATTTTCATGATGGACTGCTAAATACTATGCATAAGATTCATCACCAGGAACATATAAGTATATCAAACAAGAGAATAGTTGAAAAGGTAACAAGGCAATCATAATAGTGCGTAACTTTCCAAGTCTATGAGCAACTATACTACTAAAAATCAAAGTTATATAAGACAGAAGGCAAGAGACACATCGTTCAAGCAATGCAGGGAGAGGTGTAAGCTCTGAAACTATCTAACCATAAAAGTAAAATATAATGAAGTAGAAAAACTATAAACTATAAACCATGATACTCCAGCCTAATTGAAAAACCAAATTACTAACAAATTTCTGTAATACTCCTTTTATGGTGAATCATCAAGTCAAATGTGTAGCAAAATCATCATAGCGTATAAAGTATAAACTATGATACAAAAATTATAGGATAGTTAAGGAATACACTAACAACTTACAGATAAGCCAGCATGAATCATTGACTAGCTTGTCAGATTCAATTTACCAACATAAAAGATGATAATCACAACTGCTAAGTCAAAATGTAATCGACCATGAAGTGTATAAATAAGGTAGTTAGCAGATTTAGTAAAGTGCACCAAATAACTCAAACAACGGCAGTTAAACAAGTAAGCATTAATGTAGTTGTCTCTATTTAGCATAAGTGAAGCATTGAAAATTAACAAATATTTGCAAAGAAGTTTTGAAAGAGATAATCATTCAAATAGGTGTTTGGGATTCATTAACGGATAGAAGAGAAGTACAAAAAATAGAATACAGTCAAAATATTTTAACTTTTGACTCCCAGGAGAAGAGTGAAGCACACTAATCAAGACTATGTTGATTAAGCTTCTATCAGATTACACCTCCAAGTAATTTCAGGACACTTATGGTACAACCATGAGCCAAAGCATATACCTTTTAGCTTCTAAAAATTTTCTTTATGCCACATGTGAAACACCTACCAACTGCTGAGATCCAAATGACAGCATGTTAAAGAATTATCATGAACTTCACTTTTCTGGAATGTTTTTTCAATGAAACCAATATAAAAACAATGAAAATTTCAACAAGTTAGTGGACTTTTCTTCTTTTTCCACCATAGAGGGAACATATCAAATGAGAGTTTCACTTTCCCAAAGCTGTTCAAAAAAAAACCACAAAATTTGGCAATGTCTGGTGTAAATGAATATTCCAACCAAAATTCTGTGCTATCAAGCAGACACTTATATAAACATATAGAACCCCACATTAAGGCTCATAAAATATATAGCCTCTTACAAAAGAAGATTATTTGTCCATTACTCAAATTTATAACTACAACAGTAACAGTAAAGAGAGCTTATAATTTAATCTTTGGCCAGTCCAAAAAAAAAAAAAATCTTTGGGCAATCAGAACACCATAAGTTTTCAGACTTGAGAACAGAAGGGCAATAACTGTCCACTGCTTTATGGAGTTTAACCTCTTCGGCTAATATGATATAACTCTTCTTTCAAAAAAAGAAAAGAAAAAGAACAAATCATATCCTAATTATTTTTTCTGAGAATAATCAAATCCTAATTATTCAACAACCCTTTCCTCAATTTTGGTCATTTTGTCATTAATGATAACTACGGTTGAAACATTAAAAAGAACAAGAATTTATTAATATTTTGATTCATAACAATGTATCTTTCCCAAAAAAATTTTCCAAAGAAAGCAATTCAATCATGTTTTTGTTACTTTCTTTTTTAGGTGTAAACCACCTTATTTACTTTCACACCTACAATAAGGTGGTACAGGACATCCAAAGGGTCAACCTAAAAGTGGATCCAGCTTTCCAGTAGGTTTCCGAAAGTCCACAACAAGCAGTACGAACCATGGTCCACCATGCCACGATGTACTGTTAAGTAAAACAGGTTAAGAACTGTCACCTATTCCCCCTCCATTGCAGGATTTTATGCATGAGAAAGAAGTGCTTGCATTTATCTAATGGCAAACCATAGGATCTGGAATCCCTTAAAGGGCATTTAGTTGATCAACCACAGCTTTCCTCCTTTGAGAATCCATTTGTTCTTCTTTTCTTGTGAAATGCAGGATCCCCTCAAATTCAAGTGATTTAAGCTTTCCCTAATAATGAATGTAACAAGCTTGATTACTAGGAAAAACTGACAGCTCAGTTTTAGTCAAGGGGAAAATGACTAAACTATTTTCTGTAGTGATTTGATGCCTAATGGTAGTGAAAAGCTTACTTCTATTGTCATCACTGTAAAATGAGTATCTGCTGACCCGTGGACCCTTATGTTGCAACTTAATTAGCTCTTAAGTTCAACACCTACTACAACTCTACATTCTTTTGCTGATGTTCGACTTACACATGTATACCTCCAGAACGTGCTGTTGATACTATTCTGGAGAATTATTAAGCTAATTCGCTGCAAAATAGGATGATCTAAAACTGAGAAAGAGAAAACAAAAGGATGGCTTTTGGCAGCAGCATTTAGACCAAAGTAAGTGCAAGTGTGCACCAGAAAAGCAACATGCCAACATCATACGGTATGCATATTTTCTAATGATAGCACAATTGTCTAATGTAAACCTAGACCAAACTACATATGCGCACCCAAATTCCCTGATATAGGTGCTTCTGCACCCTCTCCGCACAACAATTCTATTAAAGAGAAACATTGCTCAGCGTTCTTCATTGAGAATTAACCAATTTGCAATATCTGACAACCCTAACCCCCAACCCCGTCCCACTACAGCATATTTCACCAAGGTTGTCAAAAATTGCACAATGTCTTTTGTACAAGTGGGGCAAATGTAGTGAAACACAGAGAAAAAGAAGAATTTACAACCAGCTCCAATGAAAGAAGCCACATGAGATTTTTGAAAAACCTGTCCTAGTGGAGCGTATACAAGAGAGAGAAGCTAAACAATGAACTTTGGGTTTGATCACTGAAGACTTACAATTAATTCCATAGGATCTCTATGACCTAGAGAGCACAACCAAATTTTTTTACTTTCTCAGTCAATACTTCTTGTTGAAATGAAAAAAACTAGCATCTAGTCGAAATGCAAGATTGACCCAAGATCAGAAAATAGAATTTTCTGTTTAATAGATAGTAATGTTTATAGCATAAGGTACAAAAGATTTTAACATTTGTAAATTAATAGAGGCTTGTACAAAATGAGTAGAAAGGAAGAAAGAATCAAAGAATTACAAATCAATAAACGAATATTGTACTGTAATAGAAAAAAAAAAGAAAAAAAAAACAGTCAATTCAATCACAAACTCCGTAGCCAGATCTAAATTCTTATAGTTTTGATGGTTCGAAAAACATCAGGACGTGCAAAATTCTGCACAGAAGAAGAAATCCGAATTTGATGTTTTTTACGAATCGATGAATGTACCTCTAGCTGCCGAAGTGTGTCCATAAGGAGCGATTGTTTCTGCTTGAGGAGAACTAGTTGGTTCTGCAATGCTGAGAATTCGGTCCTCATGATCTGTTCGCTGTCCTGAATAGCAGCCTCACTGACTCCCTCTTCCAACAATCTCTGCCTCAATTTCTCTGTGGAAACAACAACATTATCAACAGGGGCCATTAGTTCACTATTTGACATCCGAGGGAACATATCCTTCACCGCCTGTAAAGCCTCCATCCATGCCACTCGATCTTCCCGTGCATCTGCCCTCAAATGTAACCTCTTTGTTCCCGTAAATATCGAGAATCTCTTGTCATCCGACTTGCTCTCTCTGATTGAAGAAACCTAATCAAATTTTGAATCAACCAATCAATCTAAGGCCGAACTACATCTGAATTAAAAAGAAAGGAATTGGCTTTCCAATAAAAATACAGAACCTCTGAAGGACCAGAGAGAGATTATGGCGAAATTACATCTGAATAAAAAATCGAGAACCTCTGAATGAGAGAGAGAAAGAGGAAAGATGGGGAAAAACCTTGAGGTGAACTTCACCGAAGGGCTTACGGCGGAGTTGATTGTGGTGACCGTTGATGTTCTTGTGACGGGAGATTCTACGGAGAGATTCCTCACCAATGACTCTAGATCCTTTCTCAGTTTCTTGATTGAGTTCGATCTTATCAGGTCCATGGATCTTGTAATAAGACAGAACTCCATCTTGTAACACGAACCACCGAGGACGCCAACCTTTCCCATAATTGACCCACTTGTATAGTATACCACAGATTCCGTTACCAACGATGTCGTTGATCTTCAAATCTCGATGGTCCACTAATAACATTTGGGGCTCGTTCACCGAATGTTGCCTTGATGATGAATCCATCGTCGGTGGTAACAACATTCTTTGAATCAGACGCCCATGATCGCCGCTTCCGCTACTGTTATTGCTGCTGCTGCTGATGATGATACTGTTATTATTGTTGTTGTTGTTGTTTATATTGTTGTTTGTATTGCTGATTTTGTTGCTGTTGTTGTTGCTGTTGATAACCTTATTGTTGTTGTTACTGTGGTTGTGATTGTTGCCGCGAAATCCATTATTGTTGAGATTGAGATTAGAAGTAGAGAGAGAAGAAGATGAATCACGTCCACGATTCAACGAATTAGATCTGGCGATCGGCATCTCAAGAAATCCCGGCAATGAAGATTTCGATTTCGACGAATTCATTCAAAGATTCTCTCTCTATCCCGGTAACCGATTCAGATCACGGCGGCCAATCACGTTGGCCGACCTATCTATCATAGTAAGAGAGAAAGAAAGAAAGATTTTCGATTGATCGAAGATGGTGGTGGTGGTTGTAATTCGCCTGTAAAACCGGCGGCGATCTTTAAATTTGGTTGAAAGAAGGGGGCAATAAATGGAAGGAAGTTGCGACTTTTTCGTATATATAAGAAACAATTATTTATTTTCTATCTATCTAAATCTCTTCTAAAAATAAAGAGCAAGAAAGAAGAAATGTGTTTTTTAAAAGAGAGAGAAATTTTTAGAGAGAGAAAGAGACGGCGATCCAAATAACTCACTCTCTCTCTCTTTCTATATCGCTGACTGAGTGACTTTCGGCAAGAAACCGACAACTTCGCCGGGAAGTTGACAATCCCGACGAATTTCGTCACCGGAATCTGACAAATGTGGAGGCGGTTTAAAAAAATAGAAGTTACAAAGACGGTTGGGAGGTAGGATGATTATGCTTTTCCAATTTGTACTGGTTTTGATGAAAATGGTAAAGAGAAACTAAGAGTTCACTGGGAGTTAAGCACGTGGCAATATGAGTTGTCATTTGGACATGTGATATGAGGTTAGGAGTACGGGGAGACGAGGTGGCGGCCTTTTATGATGATGATGATGATGATTAATAAGAGGAGAGGACCCGAGTCTAGAGAGAGAAACTGGGGGGCCGTTATTTGGACTTTCAGATTTTAACGCACTAAAAAACATGCGTGTTACGTTTTGTACCGGATAAAATCAACATAAAATTAGGTAAAATCCCGATGGGGAGAAATTAATTAGTATTTAGTATTTAGTTTTATCAAAATTCTTAAAAACTCCGCTACTAATTTTAAAAATAGTGGTTAGTCTTTAAATTTTTTTAAAATACTATTTTAGTCCAAATTCAATATACGTGTACCATTTGAAATAACATAATATTGGGCTGAAAGCCCTCCTTTTATACCAGTTTCAAGTAGAGGACAAGCAATTTTTGTTTTATAAGTCTAATCCCTACTTTTTAACGTTTTTTTCTAACTGTTTTTGCTTGTATTGACCGATGACGTGGCAGAGAGAGAAAATAAGTTTTTTTAAAATTAAAAATGCTATAACTTTTAATCTACAAATTAGATATTTGCCAAATTTATATTTTTGGAAAGCATTTTTCAAGATCTTTAAAATGAGACCAGACAACAATACTAAATTCAAAAAAAAAAA
>MVGT01000575.1:31280-55213 GCA_002174775.1 Macleaya cordata
CATGTCTTATGCAAGGAAATGAAGCTTATGCTGGAATATCATGTATGGTGTTTTTAAGAAGGCTTTTGTAATATTGGGACTTTGTTTTAAGTTTCCATGTATGATGGATTTTCTTGGTGCCGAGAATAACTATGTACGCTTTTAGTGGACTAGTGCCAGTGTTACTTCGACTTGGATTGCCGTACCTTTAGGACTTGTCTCACCTGCTATTGTGATGTATGAGTTTTCAAAAAGATGGGTTTTCAAAAGGAAATTTCTATCCAACAGAATATCAATTTTCAAAAAGGATTTCAAAATAGTTTTCGAACTTTAACTTAAAAGAAACAAGACACATATATATTAAGTATACTCTATCATCGAGGTATGCCAATGAAAGGTTAGAGACTTCCTATAGGATGAAGTGTCATGGACCAGAAGTGACACTTCATCTGAGACGTCGCTAGAAGTTCTTACCTCTCTGGTGGAATGGGACGCCAGAGAGATGGGTGCATCTATTGAAGTCTGGGAAGTCATGATTGTTTCTTGGTAAACCATGTTTGTTGGTGATGTTGAGTAGCTAGTTTAGCTGAGGATTCACACGCTTGCCCAATGGGTGTTAGACGCGAGAGGGGAGTGAGGAGCTCTTTCTCTGGATTACTAGGGGCCCTTATTTAGTCTGCAGTCGTCAACTTATGTGCGCTTTGTACGTCGAGGGTATCTGGACCTGTCCGTTGAGGGTATCTGGACGTTACTTGAGCTACGTTGTCTGTTGAGGGTATCCGGGCGCGTAGCTTACCAGTGCCTGTCGAGGGTATCCGAACACTGGTGTTGATGTTACTTATGCGCATGTTGTTCGTTGAGGGTATCCGGACGCTACTTTGTTGCATTGTCTATTGAGGGTATCCGGACATGTGTCTTACCAGTGTCTGTCGAGGGTATCGGGACACTGGTGTTGATCTGACTAGGGTTTACTCTAGTCGTGTTCCTTGGCTATGCTAGAAGAAATATACTACCATTGTTTTTATATGTATATGCAGGATTTTCTTTGATGTTTCAATCAGCTATATAGTATGCATTGCTTTTACAAATGCTTTTGAGATGTTATCGGATCAATCGCTGCATGTGATGATATTAGGATGGTTGATCTACCTACTGAGTTTCTCACCCAATAATTCTCGTGGTTTTACAGTTGACGTTTGAGGATCGAGTTAGGATCCTTAGTGGTGCTGTGACGTGGTTTTCTTGGCGAGGGATTCCTTAGTTGGGGTTTGATGTGGGTCTCCCTCTCTTCAGTCACAGTGGATGACTTATTACATATGTTCTTTTACTTAGAGACTTATGTTTTTGTAGCTCAGTTGTGAGCCTTATGTTACTTTTGTTTTTATATGAATGCGACTTTTACTTTATCTTTTGTCGCTATCTATATATTTTGACAGGAAACAACAAACATAACTATATATCATATCACAAATATATCCATGTTAAGTGAAAGATTGAATGTCATAGTTATACTGCAGGTGACTTAGAGGATTGGATAAAATTGAGACAGTGTTCTCTTGTCAGGTCTCTCCTGGTCCCATGTTGTTGGGTTTTTTCAGTTGAGAAAAAAAATGGGTGGCAATTTTGTGCATACCTTTAGTTTCTTTTGCTTCCGCTGTGTATATTATTGTATGCGATGTGTTTATCAGGTGACAAAAGGTCCAGTTTACAGTGGAGATTCTGCCGGATTTGAGTCTCGTTGTAGACTGATGGTAATGTCCCTTGTTTTGGGGTACGAGGCGTTACAGATACAACGAGAGAAAAATATGCATAAAGGCCATAAATTTTCAAAAACACGAAGTACCACAAAATTCCTCCTAGAATGCGCAAAAATTGATGCAATGCAATGTAAACTAGAAGAAACACACTCAACTACTTATTATGAGAAAAAGACAAGTAACAACAGGGGTAGAAGAGTGAAACAAGGTGAGCTCAAGACAAAGAGACTACACTAATTGCCATTCTAAGAATATCAAATGTCAAAGAATCTAGGAACTGGGAGAGGATATCAACAACTTGCATCTCAGTCAATACATACTCGTAATGAAACACCTTCTCTTCAACCAAGTCACAGATAAAGTGAAGCCTAATATCTATGTGCTCAGTTCTATAGTGTTGAACATTAATCATGGTGATATCAAAAGTACAAATGTTATCAAAACAACCAATTATAGTGGCATGCTCAAAACCATGATCAATAATCATATGTAACATCCAAAATAATTAAGTGAAACACAAACCTATCGCGATATTCTCTGCCTCATTTATAGATAAGGATTGAGAGTCTTGCTTTTTTTTCTTCCTATCATCCATATTCCCGTCCCAACTCGTATCGAAGTGCGCATAAATCTCAGAGTTAGTGTCCTTAGTGTACCAAAGTCCATACCCGAGAGTTTCTTTGCACTGGAGTCTTAATTTGTCAATTCTAAATAAAACTCTCCCCTTGATGAGTGCGACAAGAATCTCTCCCCTTATATGATATATCTCCCATCACATAGTATTCTGCTTGATGTGGTTAACCATCAATAGTCACCACTTGTGCAATACTTGTTGAGATTCGTTGCCTTGTTTATTTCAAATTCTCTTGATCTTTCTTTCTTGTTTCTATTGATTTCTTCTGCACAATCACAAGAGATTTATCAAAAGAATCGGGTTTCTTTTAGAGGGAAACCACTCATGAGAACCGAGAGAAACTAATGACCATAATCAAAATAAAATAGTTCAACACTTATAGTCAAGGAACTAAAAACAAACACCTTGAGAGGGATTCAAAGACATTGGTTGGCTCGAAATCAGTAGAAATGATAAGTAAAATATACATTATCTACAGCTTGTTACTTCATCTGATTCCGATGGTTGCATCCCCACAATTATCATTGAGGATGTGAAGCTTTGCCCACTTGAGTTGACTGATGTTCAATGTTGTCAACTCGTTTCTTTACCCACTCTAACTTCTCTTTCTTCTTCGGAATTTTAACCTTTGGCTTGGGTGTGGTTGCTTGCTTCACCTTGGTCTTCTTGCCTTGCTTCTTGACATATGGTCTCTTGCCATATGTTGTTCTATTATTGTTGGGATTTGCTAGTCTCCCAATCTCTCCAGTCAAAGCTCTTGCTTTACCTTGAAGTTGCTTGAACTTCTTGAGCAACTCCTTTTCTCTTTGCGATCGATGGGGGTCTTCTAAGTAGAAATTGCAAGTATTTTGCAAGTGACCTTGATATCCACAATATGAGCATGTGTGGATACTTTGAGGTGATCTCCTAGTGTCTCTTGACTTGGCTTGTAGCTTGGCAACCTTCTTTGGAGCTTGTTGCTTGCTAACTTGCTTTGGAGCTTGTTCGTCAGCTTGCTTAACTCCTCTCTTTTGTAGAGGAGGAGGAATATTGGCTTTCACAAAGGTCGTCGAAGTTGAAGTGCTAGCAACCTTTCTTGGATCAAACCCGAGTCCCTTCTTGTCACCTGAATTCTTTGATCCTTTCAATATTGACACAAGATTGTTCGACCTATGATTGAACTTAACGAGCATCTCTTTTGACTCTCTCAGCTCTTCCTTGACTCTCTTTATCTCATCAAAGAAAGATGTGACTCTCTTATTTGCCACCACAAGCTCTTTCTTGAGAAACTTGATTTCGTTTTCTTTTTCTTTAAGAATCTCTTCGCATTTCACCTCTCTCTTGGAGGCTTCTTCCACTTGAAGAGTTAGATCATTCTTCTCAATTTCAAAACTTGAAATCTTCAGTTATAGCTCTTTGTTATCCTTAGACAAGCTCTTACTATTTTTCAAGATTCTTGAAAACAATTCTTCCTCGTGGAGATCATCTTTACTCTCATCTTCCTCACTTCAGGATTGAACATTCCCTTCGTCCTCTGCTTGCTCATGTGAGGAATTATGTGAAGCAGTGAAGGCAACATAGTTTCTTGTTGTTGCTTCTTCACTATCATGAGAAGAGTCGGAATCCGTCAATGAATCATCAAAAGTAACATTCATCGCTTTCTTGCCCCTAGAATCTCCGAAGCTTCTCTTGTTTGAGCAAATGTTTACCATGTTTCCAAATCCTTAACACTTATAGCATTACACCTCATCACTCTTTTCCTTCTCAAACCTTTCTTCATCATGTTTGGACTTGGAGAAGGAAGAGTTCTTCTCGTCGAATTCTTGAAATCCTCCATTCTTCTTTTTCATGTGTTTCATGAATTTCCTTATAAGAAGATAAATTTCCTCATCGCTTGAGTTATCGAAGGATTTGTCTTTCAACTTTCTAGCTTTCTTGGAGGCCTTGAAAGCTAAATTCTCGGACTTCATTGTAGATCGGAAGCTTGACTCGAATGTCTGGAGATTTCCTGCAAGTTCCTCAGGTATAAGAGCATCAATATTTTTACTCTCCTCAATAGCCGTAACCTTGGCTTCAAATCTCTTAGGGAGAGATCTTAGAACCTTACGAACTATCTTGGAGTTAGAAATAGTCTCTCCTAAGGTAAAAGTGATGTTCACAATCTCACCGAGTTTTCCATAGACCTCGTTGAAGGTCTCATTTTCCTCCATTCGAATATTTTCAAATTGGGTTGTCAACATTTATAACTTTGCAACTTTAATGGTCCGGGTACCTTCATGTGTGACCTTTAATTTGGTCTACGCCTCCTTTGCCACAAGGCAATTGGAGATGCTCCGAAACTAGTTGGGCGTAACCGCATTAAAGATAGCATTCAGAACTTTATTGTTATAGTTGGCCTTTGAAATCTCATCTGAGGTTCATTCATCTCTCGGTTTGGGTCTAGTCACAGCAACGCCATCAATTCTGGTGGTCGTAGTTGGAGGAGACCAATCATCTTCTACAGCCATCCAAACTCTTTCATCTATAGAGCTTAGGAAGGCTCTCATGCATACTTTCCAATACGCATAATTGCTTCCATTGAATAATAGAGGTTTGTTGACGGAACTTCCTTCCATATGTCACTACAAGGATCTCACTGGGATGTAAAGCCGTAAATGGTGAACTATGCTCTGATACCAATTGAAAAATCACCTACTCCTAAGTTTAGGTCACAACACTAAACACTAATCTAGGTGTATATAGAAGGGGGATCAATATCTACCAATATATAATTTAATTCACAATGAATTCGTAATAGGTAGAAATTAAAACAAACAAGTATTGACTTATTCGATTCTCGAATGCGGAATTAAGAGAGAATCAAATATTTTAATCTTGTACAAAAATCATTCACATGTAAACATTCAACACAAATGATTATTGTTGACGAGGAAAAACCTAACGGAAAAAACCCCTGGACCTAGTCCAAAAATTACCACTAAGAGTTGTGAGAAATCTTACAACCGTTCAGATCGACAACACGAATCCTTCATGCAAACTCGACTGGTCTTTCTCCACGACTCGAATCCACAAATCGCCCCATCAATGGTATGTGTGTCTCCAACTCGTCATCCACCAAGCCCTGTACTTGTTAGCTTGAATCCACAAACCTGCACCTCGCCGAAACTCCACTGACGAACTCACCAGAACTCCACCGGTGACTATAAAGGTTTTTGAAGATTTGGTGTTCTTCAACACTTTATGGCTCTCATGCTAGAATGATATGCAAGATCTAGCTAAAATGAAAAGCCCTATGAGAGTAGAACAAGATCAACTCTCATGGAGGAGTGAGCAATCTCTCTCTCAAGAACTTGGAGGCCCTAGCTTTGGAGAAGATGACTACAAAGGAGTTCTAGGATGTTTCTCTCTCTGAAACCTCTAACTCTCTCACTCTCCTTAGGTGCATCATCTAAAATTGTTTGCTTCTCTTCTTTATATAGAGAAGGAGCAAAACCTAAGGTCTTTAGTCCAAAAGACCAAAAGGGTATAAAACCCTAGGCCAAAAATAGCACAAGAAAAAAATTCCAGAATTTATGAAACTGACTTCAGATGGCCTGAGTATCGATACTGGCAAAATTGGTATCGATACCAGTAGGCCAGTATTGATACTCACTCAGGCAGTTCGATACTGACATAGCCTGATTTACAAGCTAAGTCAGTATCGATACTCACCTTGTGGATATCGATACCACCCTACTGAAATGCGTAGAATAGACCTAAAAGATGTTCTATATGGTTCTAAGTTCATCCTAGCATATGAGGCTAAGTCCTAATGCATTCTAACCACTTATGAATGATAATTAAGGTCACTTACCAGCATGTGATGAGTTCCGGTTGCGAGTTTGAGTGCAATGGCGTGCTTTCTCTTCGATTCTCGATGAAGAGTGAGTTTGCACGAAGGATAAACCTTAACTCTAACTCAAGCATGGACCTACAATTGAATTCATTGTCTCATCATGAACATTGACAAACTCAAAGGAACCTTTCAAAGTTCACTAGTTCCCTTGGCTTAGATTTAGGATAACCATGAGTTTCACTAGAGTGTAGTAACAATATAGCATAAGATATGTCGATATAAAAGATTAAATAAAATAAAAAGATGCATAGAATAACGGTTGTGGTGTTTTATGATCTTCAGTTTAGATTAGGTTCTTGCAACAAGTGGTGTACTCTAGCTACTACGACGTTTCACCCGTCCCTGTAGTTCACTCGAGACACTGGCCGTGCGCCACGTGAATTCGATGAACCACCTCAAAATTCGTCCCCCGAAAACTGGTAACCCTGTCTTCATTACTTATGTGTCAAGTGATTCAATAGACCTCACTTGGCGATTCTATAAACCTCGCTTAGAGATGACCAGGCTTATACAGGACCTAAACTATGTTTGCTCACAAGCCAAACAAGCTATTTAAGCACACATCAAGCTTGTGAATGTTTCTTTCATATTACAAGTGTCCACATATATTCATCATCATGAAAATATTTCACAAGTAGTTTAAGTATGCATTTTACGCTCTTAAACACATATTTTCATGTGATATACAAGATATACATCAAGATAGCCATTAGACAAAAGCCCATTTTCATTAAAAACTCCAAAACAGCTTAAGTAAAGCCTAAAGGATAGTTGTATCGATACCAACCTCAACTGTCATGTTAGGCATGGCTGGTATTGATACCAGCATTGGTGGTATCGATACTGCCCTGGTATCGATACCACTAGAGGCTAATATCGATACTGGCCTCTCCTGTAGGTCAGGTTTCAGCCAGTATCGATACCCGCCCTGTAGGTATTGATACCCCCTGGGTTTTTCCGCGATTTTAGGTTTTAGTCTTTATTCAAACTCCGTGTAAACTTAGTTTTCACCCCTGTAAACATTAGGGATTCATATATTCATCACATATACATAGCTTCCATGCATTCTAACCATTTAAAACATGCACACCTCATATATTTTGGGATTTCATACACTCTTTCATATAATTCGCATGTAACAACATATAAACAACACACAAACTAGGTTTTCATGCATTCAACCATTAAGGAAGCATAACAACATCATAAATAACCTAAATCTACACCAAAAGAGCAAGTTACTACTTACCTTGATTCAAGAGTGCTTCCAAATCGCAAGGAAGAAGAAGAAGAAACCCTATAACTTAGAGCATGCACCATCCTTCCTCACGAACTCGACCTCTCGTTCAAGCCTTCACAAAACCCTAGATTTTTCTTCAAGAGATGGGTTCTCTCTTACTCTAGCCGAGTTCTCCACTCTCTCCTCTTCTCTCTTGGTCAATCAAAACAAAAAAGGGGTTTGGGTTAGTTTATATTTGTGTAATATAAACCCAAACTTACTAAAACTCTAATAGGGTGCCCTTAACAAAAGTGGGCTGCCCCTAACATTAGTAACTTAAATTAAAAGGGTATTACAAATGGTCACCATAAGTTAAATGTGAGACTAATCATCTCCACTAAAAAGTTTAAAAAATTTTGATTTCTTTATTTTAAATCCTCTAATTTGAACACCCTAACAGATGAAACATATAGCCCAGGGGCGGAACCAAGAATTCATACTATAGGGGATTGTACAAAGTCAAAATTTCTTAAACAACTTGGTCGAATTTTACTAAATCCTCAGGTCTAAAATTCCTCAGGTCTGTGTGGTTTGCGATCCAAAATTAAGGATGTTGATGGATAGTCGAAACTCTAAATTCGATTCAAATTTGTACCTGAATTTTTGGATATTATTCAAAATTTCGGATATTAAATTTGGATATCGAATATTTTTTCAAATAATAAAGATTATCGGATGCGCATTCGAATATTAAAGAGATCATGCCATTAATATCCAATTCGATAAAAAATCACATGTATATAAAACATATTTGATATATAAAAATTGTATATAACCTATATATTTGTATGTAATATATTTAATAAGTATTAGCGTATACAAAATAGAATAAATGTTCGGATATAGTATAAAATTAAGTTCAATAATATCGAATTTTGGATACTGTTTGAATTGGATTAACTTATCAGATCGAATCTGATATTATCGAATATTTGATAAGTATTTCTGGTATGAATTGTGAAATAGAATATCCGTTTGGATATCGGATCGAATTCGGATATAACAAATTCTTTTTTGATTTTGGTTCGATTACGGCACTATCAATTCTGATAATAACCGTTGACATCTAAAATCCTGTTTCCAAAAACTAATCTACAACCTGTACTATGTCCAAAACTGTTTTAGGATTTATTATAATTTACAATCATATAGAATTTTATAAAATAAAAAATGTTGTTTCCAGTGTTTTCAATGAAATCGTATAGAATTTTATAGTAAAGTCAAGAATCAGTTTTTTTATAGGTGATACAAGATGTAGATTAGTTTAGGTGTAGATTATTATTTGAAAATAAGTTTTCTAATCTATCTAATTTAACATTCAACCACCTTTTGATGGGTTAACAGTTCATGAATCATGTGATTCTTTTTTATGATGATTTACATGGTGACAAGATTGTCTTAAAAAAATCTATGTAGTTTGCGATCTAAAAACTTGTTTTCAAATACTAATTTACACATAAACCAAACTACATTTTGTATCACACACTTAAAACTTTTTTTTTACTTGCTATAAAATTCAATATGATTTCATTGAAAACATGAAAAAAAAGATCTTTTGTTGTTTTTTAAAATTCTACATGCTTTTATGGTAAATTTTAAAACATGTTTTGATGTAATATAAGATGTATATTAGTTAATGTATAAATTAGTATTTGAAAATAAGTTTTTGGATCATGAACCACATGGACCCTTAATCATTTTCTTTGGAGTTAAAAGCTTTAAAACGATTTGATGTTTTGTAGGATGATCTAAACAATATATTAATGGTGAGATTAACCTCACAAGAATCACCAATATATCTAGGGGCAGAGTGTAAAATTAACTTAATGTTAAGAGGGTGTTTGGCAACCAAAAGCACTTCTGCTTCTAAAATCAAAAGTGCTTCTGAAAAGTCAAAAATAAAGAAAAGCTTGTATTGAAAACTACTGACTTATTAGTTTTTATGTGGTACTCAAGGAGAAGCAACTTTTGAGAAGTAAAAAAGCCAAAAAAGTTTACTTAAAAAAGAAGAAACTTTTTTACTTCTAAAAGTCACTTTGAAAAACGTTACCATACATGCCTTTACTTTTATACTTATATAAGTCAAAAAGTAACTTCTTAAGTGGTTGCCAAACGCCCTCTAAGAGTTTAGGACGAAAGGAAAAAGTGGGGTGTAGTTCAAATAAAGTCAGGGATATATTAAAACTTAAATTGAAAAGTGGTAATACTAATTTCACATGTAAAAGGGGAAAATTATAAATTTCTATAAACTTTCATAAGAGGGCTTTTTTGTCTACCTAGTGCCAAGGAGGTTTAAGTAATTTTATTAAAAATTCAGACTGTTATATAACAAAAAGCACTATAAGTAGACTCAAATTGGAAGTTACTACCCAGGTCAGCCGTATCTTAGTTCCACCCCTATATAGCGCCAAAACCATTATTCATGAGTTGGAGTTTTGGACCCACCTGATAGAGAAACAAAATGTTGGCATATATAACTTGATACTTGATAGGAATTAAATATATAAATCTTAACTGCCCCGTGGTTCTTAAAGAGTGTTGTTATTGACACTTTAATTTTTGATAGGTTGTAGCTTAGGTATGTTTTATTTTAATTTTTCATAAATCCAACCAAAACATGTTAGGTGAAGGATACACGACCGGATCAGACCAGGATTGTATATGAATGTTTCATCCAATCATGGTCGCACACAACTAAATCTTTAGGATCAACAATGGATTGGCCGAATCTGTTGCCGGATTGTTGGATCTTCTTCACCTGATTACCCCGCACTATCATCTTTCATTTTCTCATAAATTAGAATTTTTAATTATTTTTGTTTAGAAGTATTTAAATGAAAGGAAATAGCAGAAATTAGATCTCAATTGTAAGGAACACTAGTGAGTTAGAGAGGAGATCAAGGATTAAATTTGATGACAAATCTTTTATCACCTTGTATCGCAGAAACACCAAGAACAAAAGAAGAAGAGTGAGTAAAATAGATGATACAAAAAAATTAAGGAGATTTCATCCCCATCATCATCAATATTAGTTTCATTCCATATTTCATCTTTGAAATCTACGAGATCATTCAACGTGTTGATCCTTGAGGGGGAAGGAGCACTAGCATTTAAACGTTTTTGTCTTTAAGAGTTGACTTCGAGGTTAGACATGGTGACAATCGGTGATGGATGAAAGGAAGTGATGGTGGAAATTAGGTCACCGCCTAAAAACTTTTGGGTGAATATATGAAATTTTAAAATAAAATTTACCTAGGCTACAACTGATCAAAAGTTAAAGTGGTAATAACAACCCTCTTCTTAAAACCCGCTCTTATGTGAAGGTTTTTATTTCTCTCCTCTTATATGACTCACAAGCTCTACAACTATAATCTTTACTTCAAGGAGGCATAGTTGTTAATATCGTTAGTACCATACGGTATGTACCGTATATCGTCTCATCTCGCGCCATGTTCATTACAGTTTTAGCTTAACAAACGCAATAGGATAGTATCGTATGAAACACGACACATTATATGTTGATACGTAACAAATCGTACTGGTTCGTCCCTGTATTGTTGGATCCCCCACATAAGAGAAATCCAGTCAAAACTCTTAAAAATCCAAAAAAAAAGACAAGGATTTTCAGTATGCCCTAAGAAGATGGAGTGAGAAAATGAGAAAGAGAGGGTTGGGAGGGAGAAAGAGGCATATTTTCTGTTGTCGTTGTTCATCTACAACCACTGCAACCACCGGTGGGAGACAGCAAGATGAAGAAAGAGAGAGTGAAACGTACGTAAGAAGTAATCTTTTTGTTATCCATTTGAGAGTTTCTATTTGTACCTAGCCCTGGCCTCATTTTTTAAACCTAAAATAATTATTGCTTACTCCAAGGACTACCATACTTAAAGGCCACTGGTAACTACCATCCAAAATTGGATAAGGACTGTGAGGTGATATGGGTTGTTCAAAATAGGATAAGGGCCATAAATCGTATTGGTTGTTTCATCAATTTTTTATTTTATTTTGAGGTCCCTAGGATTTTTTTACTAATCACTTTTCCAAATCAGTAAGGGCTATTTCACAAAAATAAAAAAAATTATTTTGAGGTCCCTGAGAGTAATTATTTTGAGGTCTCTGGGATTAAATTTTTTTTACTGACCACTTTGATACAATGTTCTACATTACTTGAAAGAATATTAATCATGACGTTTTGTTTTTTGCTATAGAATGGAACATAATTGGCTTGGCTTTGTTTCGTTTTATCTTGTAGAACATATGTCGCAATGTTCTTTTCCGCATCGTAGAACAAAATTTTAAAAAAAAATATCTAAAATCAGGTTTGTTAGCTTTTGGAGAAATTTGAGTTTGGAACTTAACTTTTGAGAAGACATAATATTGTTTAACTTTTTAATTAGGCTTAGAAAATATCTCCCACATCAACAGTATGATTATTTGATATGATGTCCTACATTGCCTGAATGCACATTAGTTATGATGTTTTATTCTTTTCCATAGAACGGAACATACTTATGATCTGTTTCATTATGTCTTGTAGAACATATAGTCTAATGTTCATTTCTACCTCGTAAATCATAACTTTGCGAAAAAAATAAATTAAAAAAAAATTAATTTTTGTTAATATGCTTGAAAATTTTGAGCTTCCGATATACGACACGATATACGTTTTCAAAACTATGCAAGGAGGTTTTATTACTCTCCTCCTAATAACTCTCTTTAAAATAATTCATTTAAATCAATTTATTAAATCTTTCTAACTTTTTAAGTACTCTATTTAAAATTCGTCCCCACTTAAAGTCAATTTTAAGAGACTAAGAGCATCTCCAATGCTAATGTGAATGTGGTAAAATTAGACTGTCACGTAGAAAAAATAGACATTCTCTTTAAAAAATCTTCTCCAATGCTAATATGAAGAAATAATGTGATGCTGATGTGGCAGTAGTTAGAATAGACATTGTAATGCAGAATATCTACTTCTAGACATTCATCTTCACAATGTTTTACGGTACACATCAACAACTTTTTTTTCCTCTAAAATTTTTAGTTATTTTTTAAACAAAATAAGTTGGACCCATTCAAAAATTAAGTGCTACATAAGTTAAAACGTCATCCCAAGACATGTGCATTGGAGATACATTTTTTTTTAACAATGTCTATTGTGAAGATTTTGTTGCCACACATCTCTTTTATTTTTTAATTTTTCACTCTTTTTAACTCTAAACAATTAATCATTTCTCTTAATTTCTCTATCCACTTAACTTTTCCTATATGTTAGCAGATACACTACTCTATAATAAATTACAAATATCGATAACATTTGAATGAGGTTTTCATTTTATAATTAAACCTTTGGGCATTATTTAAAATAATAAATATTTATATAAATAAGTTTACTCATAGAAATTATTTATAATTCCATTAGATATTTTATTTAAATTAGGTAAATTATTTTAGTCTTAGAAATTATTTTAATTTGATTTATGTGATTTCGTATATGATATTACTCTTTTTTTCTTTACTTTTTTAAATATTGCTCGTATTTAGCACAGGTGTAAGGTCTTATATATATAATAATTGATACCTTAGATTATTATAACACTTAACTCTTAGGTGTAGGTTATAAAAATCCACATCCTACAAATTTTCTTACCGTTTTAATAACTTTTTCAAAATTTTCTCCTTATTAATATCTATAAATATCTCTCCATTATTCTCTTCCTTTAAATGACAAATTTATAATTAAGTTCACTATAATAAATGAAAAAATTTTCTAAATTCTTTTTCATGTTTTTTATTTTTTTTCTTTTTAAAATATTTTGTTCGTGATATAGCACGGGCAGTACAATCTTGTATATATAATAATTGACACATTGGGTTATTATAACCCTTATCTTTTAGATATGGGTTATAAAAACTCACATCCTACAAGAATCCTCACGGTTTTTTTCTTTCCATATATTTCTCAAAAAATTTTCTTATTAATCTCAATAAATATCTCTCCACTAAACTCTTCTTTTAATATAACCTATACTTTTTATAGCATATAATTAATATTCTCCGTATTAACCTCTATAATATCTCTCTACTATTCTCTTCTTTTAAATAAAATTATTTTTTAATTAAGATCACTAAAATAGTAAATGATAAATTTCTCTAAATTATTATTTTTAGTATTCTTTTACTTTTTTCTTTTTAAAATACTAAACTCGCACTATCTTATCTTATATTAGAGCATCCACAGCGGTGCATTTTTTTATAGATTTTACCTTACGAGAGAAGAGCGTAAAGTTTATTTAACTTTTTACAAATGAATCTAGAGATTTTTTAGATGGGCAGGCTGCTGGCATTGCGTCTGAGATGAGGCGTGGAATAAAGTCCACGCCCAACAATGAACGTGGAGCAAGCTCTACGGTTGGGATAATTTTTTTCTTTTTCAATAAAAAATGATGGGGCGTGGAGGAAACCCTACTCCCATCACCAGGCATGGTGCTGGCCCCATGCCCCACGTCTGATACTAAATACATGCCTGACTTTTTTTATTTTATTTTTTGTTTAAAAAATTATATTTATGTCTCAAAAACGTTTTTTAGTAATTTTTAAAAAAACTTTTACGTCACACCGATATTCAACTCTTTCTGATAGGCTAAAACCACGGAAGCTAAAATAGCTTTTTAGCTTACACCGTTGTGGATGCTCTAAGAAGCTTCACCGAGCATTGTTTAAACAGTGTAGTCGGGTGAAGCGCTATATGAATTAAATGTGTTTTGGCGAAATACCAAATGTATTTTTTAAGTATAACTTTTTAGCTACAGTCTGTTTACACCAACCAATGAGGTTGCATGAAGATGATCCAAGGATTAATGATGTGACAACGATTCTTTTATCATTAGATCAACAACAGTCTATAAAAAATCTCAATGTGGGCTCACATACCGATGAAAAAATTTTGTCAGTATAGCGGCTTATTTCTACTGGTGGGGCTGCATGGTTATGATTCAAGGACTGATTTTATTTTTAATTTTTTTTTGCGACATTGATCTTCTTATCATATACATTAACATTATCATATGAGTCATCTTCATATGGGCCTACAAATTGATGAAAAAGTAAATGCGACTTACACGGATCACATATTGATGATCAAAGAACTAATTTTTTATAATGATGATTTTTGTGACGATAATCTCTACCTCATGTGGACAGTGTCATTACTCGAGTTTAGTTTGCCAATTCATCTATCTATATTATATAAGGGGTACAATTGGCTCGTAATGGCTTGGCATAAGCCCTAACAACAATCTCACAAAAATTTTATTTTTAAAATTATCTCTCTAGATATGCAAACAAAAAAAAAATTATTTTGTCACCACCTATTTTTTTAATATATTGTTAATTTTATACAAATTTATTCATACACTCTGCTAACACCACGCGTAAGGTTCATTTGACCAAGGTTTAAGGGCTTATTTTTTGTGACAATGGTCAACCTTTTGTGAGTCCCATAGGACAATGTTAAAAATATATAAGTACAATGCTAATAAAGAAAAATTTAAAAGTTTGTACGGGGTAGATTTATGAAGGGGTCAACCAAATCACACGCCGCATAGTTTGCTAGCTAACAAGCGCATAGTAAGGGGGCGACTAAGTAGGTTTGTCGAACAATTGCCAACCCATACACGCGTAAGGGATCTTCTCATCGTTTAGATCACATCAGCCTATGGGTTGTGCCTAAATGGGCGCACTTAATATTCACTTACAACGTCAAAAATGTATAAGTACAGTGTTAATAGAGAAAATTAGGAGGTTTATGTGGGGGTAGGTTTATGAAGGGTTAATCAAATCACACGTTTGTAATAATAAGGCAAAGCCTCATTGCACCCCTCTTCCTCAAAATTTGACCCTTTTTTATTGACTTTTTACTTATTTTACGCTCTGTTTACATTGGTCTATGTGGCCACATTATGGGTTATTTTTTGTGAGGATGATATCCTAACAATGCAAAATCATCTTCTCAACAAGTTATATCATTACAAAATTTTTAACACCCTTAAAAATTGTGTTAATTCTAATGATAAAATAAATAATTTAGATTAACTTTTGATGGAAAGAAAATTATTTAAACGATGTGAATTATTGTAAGGATTATTTACGTGGTGAGAATGTCACCCTTTCAAAAAACTATCACTTGAATCATTCTATATGGGCTCAACAAACTAGTGAAAATAAAAAGTAACAATATGTTGGGGGAGTTTTGAGAAAGACGTGGTGCAATATATATAATAGTTGACACCTAGGGTTATTACAACCATCACATCTTAGGTGTGGATTATAAAAACTCACATCCTACAAACTCCCTCGCCTTTTTAATATCTTCTTAAAAAAAATCTCCTTATTAATCTCTATTAATATCTCTCCAGTATTATCTTTTTTTAAATAATGTTATCTCTATTAATGACAAACTTCTCTAAATTTGATTATTTATCATGATTATGATCACTATAATAAATTACAAATGTCTCTAGATTTTTTTATATATTTTTTTATTTTTTCTTTTTAAAATAATCAGTCTGTGATATAACACATGCAACACAATCTTGTAATAATAATAATGTTTAGTATGAGGAGAAAAGTTTAATGATTGACAATATACTGACGGCTTTCGAAATCGATTTTTCGTTGTTGTCTAAAATACATGAGCACGGGCTCAAGTACAATAAGTTTCATACATAAGGTCGAAGGAAAAAGAAGACTGCTTATTCCTGTATATATGAATTTTTTTGCTTGAGTAAAAAGTATCCACAATGGTAATTAAAAAATGTATTTTTGCCTTATCGTATAGAGAACTTGCCAAATATAACCAATCCAGCTAAAGATATAACTTTATCCATTTGGGCAGATGTTAATCCCCATTTAGACTAGGTACGATTCAACACCAAGCCAAACTTGGTCCATGGCCTCCAGGTAATTTTTAGATGGTCGCACCACTCAAAAAAAAATACTTCCTCTTTTTTGAAAAAAAATTGAGTGGGGCATTCCTTAAAGCGTTACCTAGTACTAAGCAATACTTAAAGGGTCCTTTTTTTAACTATCAAGGGTGTAGTTAAAAGGGACTCCACTTTGGATGGAGGAGACTAAGAAAATGGTTTATGCTCAAACGAAGAGATTCAATCTCTAGTGTGTGTCATAAAAAAATAAATCAAATAAAAAATAAAATAAAATACCACCACCATCAAAAAAATTCGGCAGGTGTCTGTTAAAGATGTGAAGAATCTAGACATGCAACTGCTGAAAACTATGAAGATTTTCGAAAGGCACCTATCGATTTGTGAATTTTATAACAAGTGCTTATCAAATTTTTTTTTATCGTCTTCAATAGGCACCTGCGGAATTGAAGATGAATCACTTTTTTCTCTCTCTAACAATTGTTAATGGTGGTGGTGGTGGCGGTCAGAGATTCATTCTTTTACAATCATTATCTGTCTACCTAACTATCAATGGTATTCTTCATGAATAGTAAATCATTTAGGTTGGAAAACTAAGTTTGGTATGGGTTTAGAGAAAGAAAGATTAGGTCAAAAAACCAAGGTGGTGGCATTCGAATGGAGGTATGATTGTATTGGGGTTTAGGGGTTGGAATAAAAATGTACCCATAGTCAAAACGAGCTTCCCCTTAACGATTTTGGCTATTTTAGGAGTGCCTCTTATCTAGGTGCCTTCCATCCAAAATGGATGAGCCGCAATCCCTTTTAACAGCTCCCTTTATCAATAATCTTACATAAAAAATAGTTAACCACCTAGATGTGCTAAGTAGGCCATGTTGACATAAGCATGGCACAACACAGTACGATACGAGGTCTAATAATGTCGTGCCGGTACAGCTACATGAACCGTGCCGTGCTGGATCGAGCGGTTCGACAAATTAGCATGAACAAGACATGCCACGATATTAGCACAAGCACGACACGAACACGACATGCTAGACGGCACAATCAGTGACACAGCACGACACGAGCACGAGTATGGCATGGCATAAGCACGCTTATGGCATAGCACAGAACGACACGCGACACACGTATGGCATGGCACGCGACACGCTTATGGCACGATAATCAACACGTTTATAGCCGTTACCGTGCCCAATGGTCGGCATGACACGACACGATTATGGCACGGTTACGGCACAATTATCAGTAAAATCACTAGTTTTTTATTTTGGGTGTTTTTTACCAAAATGCACTGTTAATAACCAAAAAACAACTAGATATAATGGAATTTCAGTCATATGCGTACCACCTCCACCCCATTTTCTTCAAATCTCAGCCTCCTATACCCTATTTTTCTCACAAAAATTTAAAATTCCTCTCCTAATTATCTCTAACTCTCACAATACTTTTCTCTAACTCTATCAAAAACATAAAATCAAGGGCTATCAAGTGTGATTCTGTAACACCAGTTTTGAAGTGTAACACCAGTCTATCTAATGGTAAAACAATGTTTAGGTTATGAAAGACTAATTGTAGATTTTAATAATCAATATGGCAATTCTGTTGTAACTTATAATGATTTTGCACATCTTGGTAATTTAACAACTTTTTTGGATACTTTTTATAAATCTACAAAGGCTTTATCCAGTGTTTAATATCCTACTACTTGTATTGCACTTGATCATTTGTATAATATTTTGAAAGTTTCTATGAGTTGTAGAGCATATGGAATTTATGATTCCGTTTAAACAAAATGAAAGATAAGTATAGGAAATATTGGGAAGAAATCCTACATATATTTTATCTAGCCTCATGAATAGACCCTAAGAAAAAATTAGATTATACCATGTTACTAATTGATGGTATTTCTTCAAATTTATTTATTGATAGATATTGAAATTACAGTCTAGTATTCTAGAAATGCTAAATAGTTTATATCAATATTATTTTTAAATTATAATGTTAATGCACAACAAACAACTGTGGTGCAAACCCAACCCTAATATGTATTTAATAGCTTGGTAGACATAAAGGTAAACAAGTAGCAAGTTCTGCTAACACAACCGAACTTGATGCATATTTGAACACTGTATTTCAAGTAGATTATAATGTTGATATTTTAACATGGTGAAAAAAAATTGCACTAAGAATTTTTTAGTATTTTTTTTATCATGGCACGTGATTTACTAACACCTTTAGTGTTTGTAGTAGCATCGGAGTCAGCTTTTAGTGCAGGTAGCAGGATTTTGAGTGAGAAAAGGAACAAATTGAAGGAGGATATTTTGGATGCTCTGATTTCTATGAAGGATTGAGAAGATTCAGATAACATGACACAAGATGTTGAAGATGATTTAGCTAAAGATTTTACAAATTTAAAAGCAAATTAAATATTAAATACAAATAAACAAGCTATGTATTTTTTTCTTATAATTTATTCATATACTGTAACTTTAAGTTAAGATTAAAAGTTTGAGTAATGCAAATGATTGATAGTTGAGTGGGTGCTAAACTAGTTGGGATGCACTCAAACTATAGTGATACAATTCTCACATTTATTTAGCAAAATAGCAAATGATGTACGACATAAAAGTTGGCACTTTGGCACATCAAAATGGCATTATGGCATGACAAAATGGCACATGGCACAAGCGAATGGCACACAACACGATTATGACACGGATATGACACGACTTTGGCATGAATAATGGCACGTTTGATAGCAAGGTGGAGTGGCATAACAGGCACTACTGGCATGTCGTGCTGGCACGACACGACACTACACTAAGCGTGATGTGCTATTGGTTTGTATTGTGATGGACCTTCAACTTTAATGGCACGACATGACACGACCCAGTAAGTAACCGTGCCAGTCGTGTCGTATGTCATGCCGGCACGACACGCTTACTAACTATTCCGTGCCAGCACAACACAGTCCGTTTAGCACCTTTATAACCGCCATCGTGGATAACAAATCTAATCAAGGTTCATGCATTTTTTATCCTATTAAGAGATAGAACCTCCATGGATGCTCTAAATTAGAGGTGCTAAACTAGGCAGGTCGACACAAGCACAACACTCATAAAAGTGGACATGGCACGAAACAAGGCACACCATAATCATGTCGGGTCGAATGGTTTGACCCATTAGCACGAACATGGTGTGGCACGAGCATGACACGAGTATAAGCACAGCACGGGGAACGGTAAGGGACGACCATGATACACGACACGAGCATGGGCACGTTTATAGTAGTTGGCATGGCAAGCATATGACACAATTAAGCACGACTAATGACTAGATTTTCAAATTTTTATTTTTTACCAAAATACCCCTGCAATAGCAAAAAAAGGCTAAATCTAGGGGTATTTTAGTCATGGCACAAAGGCACTGGGCATGGTACATAGCACGGGGAATGGCATAGAACGTGGCACAAGGGCACGATACTTGCCACTGTGCTGAGCACATGGGCACAACGGTTGGTACGGGGGATGGCACGAGACTGCGCAGAAGGGCACTGGGCATGGCACTTGGCAAAGTACGAAGGGCACAGGCGAGGTTAGAACATGATTAGGCACGATTAAGTTTAAAATTAAAAAAATATTGGGAGGGATTTTTAGTTGTGTGGCACAATGACACTGCAGGCTGGCATGACACGACATGACTTCGGCATGCCGTGCTAATGGGTCGCTCCGTGTTGAGCTTCATTTGCAAATGGCACGACATAACCTATGTAGCACCTTTACTCTAAGAGAAACCTGAGCAACTAGATTTCTAAGGAGGGATTAATGAGATTTTTACTAAAATACATGTCATATAAAATGTTTTGGATGCATAACAACAAAATCAACAGGAAAAAAGAAAAGACAAAAAAGAAAAAAGTGTCAACATTTCTTCGGTATACCGATTGAAAATTCAATGTCCCTACAATTGTCAGATCCAACCAAAAGTGTGTAACTATAGAGGGGGATAAAACCTATAACAATTAAAAATTATTTACTGGAATCTAAGTCGAAAACTAAAATCTCAAAATAGAGTACTGACTTATTTGATTCTTAATATGTGGAATTAAGAACATGAGCAAAATATTTCAATCTCTAAGAAATAAAAAATCTGAATAGAGAGATTTTTGTTGACGAAGAAAACCCAAACTGAAAAAAAAACTCCGGGACCTAGTCCAGTCGAAATAATCCACTAAGTAAACGAGAACTTCCAAACCATTACCCACTGACTCAAGACTTGAATTCCACGATCTGATCAGTCGGATGCAATCTCTACGAATCGAATCCATGAACCGCCACTTTATTGATCTCCACACAATGCGTCTCTAACTTAGAAACCACCAAGTCCCACAACTTGAACAATCACCCAAATTCACGGGGCGATAAACATGAACTTGAATCCACAAGTTTACACATCGGAAGTTCACCTGCAAACCTCAAACAAAGGTTTAAGACTAACTTTGAAAGGATTTAGTCTTTTTCAACAAGTATGGAAGCTTGAAGTATGAGTTTAAAACTCCCACTACACCATATTTTCCAAATTGCAACGCCTACTTATAAAAATTAGCCATGCGATTAAACTGTTCTGAGTGTGCAAAAATGTTCATTGCTTGCACAGTTACCCACGATCTTGAGCCGTTCCTAAATTTTAACAACACCAACTTTTGGCACGATTTGTTGACTCAAAGTCGTTGTTGTTTGACATTTTTGGTGTAGTGTTTAAGTTGTTGAATTGTGTGGGATTATGAGAATTAGCGTTAACATAATCCTTTTATAGAGGTATGGTTCGTCCAAACATATTTAGGAAACTCCTAAATCAATTTGAGTTGGTTAAGAATCTCATCCAAACAAGAATTTGAATTTTAGCAACTTCCGAACGAGTTTTTTTGCGTTGATTTCGATATGAACAAGCCTCCTATCGAAAGCAAACTCTCCTATCAAAGGTCCTTTCGAAAGCAACTATGTCTCTATCGAAAGCAAGCTTGTCTGTTTTCAATGCTAGCCTATTAGTTTCGAAACCAACATGTTCCCATTGAAAGTAAGCTCAACTGTTTTCTAAAACAGTGATGGAACTCATTTCGAAAGCAACATTGGTGGTATCGAAATCAAAGTAGTCTATCGATCTGATTTTGCTTTCCATTTTGAAACCAAACTTTTGATATCGAAAGCAAAACTTTCTATTTTTATACAAAGCCATCAAAAGGATGATATCGAAATCAACCAAACTATGAAAGATTCCAAGGGTTAAAAACACCATGAAACTTCTATTTTTAAGTAGGATAACTTACCTATGGTCTTAAATGAAACTAACCACCTATGATGATACTCGGTATCTAAATCACTTACCATCTTAAGATGTTTTCTGGTGGTGTTGAGTATGCACTTCTCTTCTAGTCGAATCTCCTTTGTCTTCAATCTTTAATATTAGACTATGGAGACAACATGTGTATTAGAGTAAAAATGGGCTCATGAACCACGTGCCTTAAGAAATGTTGTTGGGGCCACATAGCGGGACTGAAGGCCCATTAACATACAGGGCCAAGGGCCCATCAACGTAGGTCGCCGCCGAGGAGCAAATAAAAGCCTAAAATCGGAAGAAGGCGCTGGGAAGGCCTAGTAGAACCGGTATAAAAGCTTCTTTAGTAGGGTCTACATAAACCGCGTGAACAGACGCGTAAACATAAAACAAGGCAAGCATAAAGTCGCATTGCCAACAGAAACGTTGAAGATAGGAACAATCGGGGGATCACTTGAAGATGTAGATTTGGCGGCCACAGTAGGAAGCGTGGGCACACTCGAGGAACATTGCCCAGAAGTCGCTTCTAGAGTATAGGTAGCTATCAGTACGGAAGATTTCCCATGATGTACAGATGATAACTGTCTCTCTAGGTAGGAGGAAAGATAAAGGTGCAAGGGACACAACCCAATGAAAGGAAGATTCTCCAACCACCATAACAGTATGGAAGGAGATCGTGGCCATACACACAGGCCAGAAAATTTTCCTTATGGAAAAAGCAGCAGAAGTGCATGTGTAGGCCCAATAGCTGAGATACGTGACCTGGATAAGGATAAATAGGAGGAAGGGGAGAAGGAAAGGAGGATTAGCTAAAAAGAGAGAGGAGCCAGAGGGTATTCTCTACTCCAAGTTTTACTTCTTTCTTCTCACTCCCAGCTGCAAAAACCCTAGCACTTGGAAACAATCTCTTCTACCTAAAGCCAACCCACCGTCGATCACGCTAGGATCCCATGTCGTCCTCTTCTTCAGAACTCAAACTAGGCTCGAACAGTTGGCTATTCCAGTTTAGGCGAGTCTTAGAACCGATTCCCTCTAAACCTTAGTGATAAGCACCTAAAACTCTAATTTAAAACACCCAAATAATGTTTTTTCTAGCCCGAGATTGGTTATTTATGTCACTAATGGATTTATTTACATGATGTAGGAAAGGAGAGCCCCCGTTCGATTAAAACATCCAAATCTTATAACAAAAGTGAAGAAAACAAAGCTTCAATGAATTAGAAGAAAGATTAAGCTTGCTAATATATAGTATCAAGGCAAAGATGGCTAGATGGTTAAGATGTTCTTCATCTTTGTAATAGGTATTGGGTTCAACTCTTGTAGGCAACAAATTTAATCCTTTTTACAAAATCATCCATGCAAGCAACAACTATGTACCGTGAAGCACAGGATCATCTCCACCACAACTCCCCAAATGGAAAGAAAGCAAGATTTTTATAGCAATTCTGATGATTGATTCTAAATCATTCACAAAAAGGAATTATGCTACCAATGCTAATTTAATTCCTATATTATTTCCTTTTGTATTTATTTTATTTTCCTTCTTTCTTGCCTTTTAGAGAATTTATTTTTCTTTAAATATGTAAGAAGGGGGAAAGGAGAAGGCATCTTGGTTTCTTGTAACTTTTCATATAGGGTGGTGTAATTTGAGAGGGAGGAAGAAATTAGAATTTAATAATATTATTTTGGTCCATTCTTATATTGAATCTCTAATTTCTAATTTTTATGCTCCACTGATGGAGGGCTAAATCACTCCCACTCTTTGGTGGATGGTGAAAGCTCTACATGAAAGAATTTAAATTACCTTTGTTAATGTTAGATTTATTTCTCTCAAATTATGTAATATTATTTGTGTAGGAATCCATGATTTGAATCTTTATTATTTTATTCATTAACTTGATTTTAGATTCTTGTAAAGAGTATTTTAATGGTAAATACTTGGAAAAACTTTGATTTTGAAAGGTCCATGTTTTATGTTTGTCGAATTTCGTGTCAAAAATTAACTCAAGATGATCTCTTGTAATTCTGAGTTAGAGTCTAGTGAGTCTCGGTTCACTTCAGTTGAAAGAGAAGAAATCTACAAAGGCTCCGAAAAACTCAACTCACCACCGGAAGACATCCTAGGATGGTA
>MVGT01001764.1:0-11671 GCA_002174775.1 Macleaya cordata
CTTTCAACCGAAGTGAACCGAGACTCACTAGACTCTAACTCAAGTTACATTGACCATCTTGAGTTTACCTTTGACACGAAATTCGACAAACATATAACATGGACCTTTCAGTATTGCTATAAGTATGTTGTTCCATCATGTTTATTGATGCTTTATGCAAGTTAACATGTGATGATGATCATGTTGCATGTGGATTGTATATATATATTTTTGGGAATGATTTGTTCACATTTTTATGATGATATGAACCATGAAATGTTGCTGTCACAAAGTTTAAAAAGCATGGCAGGTCATAGTTAGAGCATTAAATGACACAAAACGCTAAGGTGTATTGATAGTGGAGACATGGAATGCATGTATATGAGGTTTGGTGTAAATTTCATGTTTTTCCCAATAATTTGAAGTTATAATTGATGTTGTTACATAAGTCAAATTGTGAAAATGAGTTGTACATGTCGTAAATGTTGGAGACGATCACGAATGCACCTTGATATGACTTGGGGTTGTCATATTGGATATCCAAGTGTGTTTCTAGGCCATTTTGGGCTCGGGAAGTAATGGGTATAGCTAATTACTATCCGTGTTACATGTGTTGTAGGAAGGTGAGTCAGTTGGATTTTTCTTTACGAGAATCCAACGGTGATGGGTGTAGGTATAAACTCATAGAATATTAAAGTTTTTGTTGTTTCTTCCTACTGAGTTATACTCATTATTTTTCCTTCCTACTCTCCACAGATTCAGGAGTTGGAATGTCAGACGGATCATATTTTCGCGGGAGTATAACTCGTCTTACGAGCTACCGAGTAGGTTATTCTACTTCGGAAAAACACTATTACTTACTAATACAATTTAAACAGGGAATGGGACTACAGATTTCGTATTAAATGGTTTGACTTTTTAAAGTACTTGGTTATGGAGTATTTCATTAAAACCCTTATTTATTGATGGATTAAAGGTTGAGGTTTTCTTTAAGAATGAGGTAGTATTTACTTGCAGTCATGCTTCCCATTTCATTATTATATCTATTGTGTGAGTGTGGTTTAAAACACATGAATTCTATGTTTACTTGATGAACCAATATTGAGTTTTGGGAAACCTTTACCCAAACGTTTTACGTATAAACTTGTAGGAGAGAGAGTGGAGTGTAAGAGAGAGCAATCCTGATGGACTCTCTCTCATTACATTTAATTATCTGTTAAGACCAGTCTTTAAAGAACACTTAGTCTCTAGGAACTAGGTATTGATTTAACTCCGTAAAAAAATATTTGAGGAAATTGTAACTTTTTTTTTTCTAACGGACTGAGCTTAGGGTCTAGTGGATCGGGCATGGGTCCTAGACCCCAGGGTCGGGTTGTTACAGTTGTTGAGGCGGTTGGATCGAACCTCTAGTCGATAGACCATCCAGAGAAAAAAAACTGATTTTCCTTCCACAAAAATTAGGGCATTAACGTGAAATAGTGAGATCGAAAATTAAGAGAGAGATATCGACAGATAATAAAGAGATCAAAAGATAATAAAGGGAGATCAAAGGATAAGAGAAAAAGATGACTGAAAATCGATGGAGACTCACCAGAAGTTGCAGAGGAGGGTAGTTCGACTAAGTTCTATCTAAACCCTTCCTCTAAAAAAAGAAGGCAATTTATACAAATTAGAAATGCAAATATTTGCAGAGGAAAACATTTGTCGCAATTAAAAATTTGTCATCGTCAAAACATTTCATTGCGCGCAAATTTTCGCGCTGAAAATTCTCAGATTTTTTCACGTTGTTACAACGGGGAATATTGCAAACGTCGTAGCTAATAATACTTTTAGCGACGGTATTTTAGTCCGTCTCAAATGAGCTTTTTTTACGTGTTTCTTACATTGGCTTTCGTGAGGAAAAGCAACGAGGAATTTCGTCGCAAAAGGTCCACTATTTGCAACAGTAACTTATTAATATGTCTTAAATACTAACTTATTGCGACGAAATGTTGCAATACCATCGCAAAAGGTCACCTTTTAATGACGGCATGGGAAAACCGTCGCCAAATATCGACGCAAAAGACCTAAGTTTTTGTAGTATACTTGCACTTTTTAAACTAGCAGAATCCTGGGGATTTTGCTATAGGAACCTTGGATTTGCACACAAAATCATACCCGACTCTAATGTTGGTCTAAAGTCGGTCTAATGTTGGTCTAAAATCTCAGAGGTATTAGCCGGGGTGCAAATTCGGAGTTCCTATTGCATCACCCGAATCTGAGTATGCTTTCAACAACAATAAACTTTACCATCTAAATTAGCAGAGACTTGCACTTTTTCTCTATTAATACTATATTTACTCTTAAAATAGTACAGATTAATGGAAAATAAAAACATATAGATTAATTTCAGTCGAATTAGTATCATTTTTTATCTCTACTATGACTCTTAATTCATTTTGGTTTGATTGATTACTTTTTTTTATTGACTGGTGATATTGAGCATCCCAGCAAACTTTGACAGTATGAGCCATCATACCTAACCATTTATAATAAAATATTTTTAGGATTTTTGGGCTTTAGACCCCCACCAAAATACCCCCACCCTACCACCATCACCATCTTCCTCATCTTTATCCTCCCCCACCACCACCACCAAACCCCAACTACCCCTCAACCATCACCTCCATTGTATCACCATTGTCATCACCACTATTGCCTCTACCATGGCCTCCACCTGAGAAAGAGAGATATGAGATCTGAGATTTTTGTTTTTTAGATCTGATCCGAGTTTTCTTTCGTCTCCTTTCTCTCCCTCTCTCTCTCTCTCTCTCGCTCTCTCTCTCTCTCTCTTTATTTCTTTTCTGTGTTGGAAATGGTGGTGGAGCTGAAGAAGATGAAGTGGTACTGTAGGCTACCGTGGTTTTATTTTGTGTTTTTTTTATTTGGGTTGTGCATAGGGACGATGGTAGTTGGTGGTGGTGGTAGAGAATGGTGATGGTGGTAGATGTGGAATGTACTTTTGGTGGGTTGTTTAAAAATACAAAAGATTATTATTTTATTATTAATAATTAGGATGGCTTATAGTGGTTGCTAGGATGCTCAATATCACTAGTCCTTTTTTATTATCTAGTTTATTTTTATTTATTTTTAGCTAGTTATTGTTAATACTTTTAGCAATTGTCTTTGATCAAAAATTTGTTACCGATCCCATCTTCAATATGACTTGGATGTTGCTGAATCTTCAGCGCGACTTGCTCCTGCTCAAAAACCATCTACCATTCGTCGTACTAGAAATAATATTTGAGCTAACTGTTGAAATATAAACATGATTTTGGGTTTAATGTTGTGGGCCTAAATGTAATAAATTAAGTGAGGGTTGCAAAATTGTTTTGAGCCATTAACCATTTGGTTTGGTTTTGGGCCTAGCTACTAATTAAGTGTCTATGTCTAATTAGTGATTTATCCAGAAACTATTTAGAAATATCAAGGAAGAAGAAGCTAAAAATATCTATGTACTAGAAATATCATGTGCTGGAAACTTCTTGGTCTAGTGGGTGTAGTTGGTTAAGAGGTTGCTAGAACCATCTCCTGGTACCTATAAAAGGGGATGAGTTCTAGCCATTTTGTGAAAGCAAGTTTTTAGAGAATCAATACAAGTGCTTAGTTTTCTCTACTCCATTCCCTTCCATTTCCAAACCTTTAAGTTATAAACCCATTTTTTCCAACATAGTGGTATCAGAGCCATAAGTTCCAAATGGTTAATGGTATGTTTCCATTTCAAGTGCCTAGACTCACCAAAGAAAACTATGAGAATTGGTGCATCCAAATGAAGGCATTGCTTGGTTCTCAAGATGTTTGTGAGATTGTTTAGAAAGGATATGCAGAGCATCAAGATGAGGCTACATTATCTCAAACTCAAAGGGAGGCTCTTCGTGATTCAAGAAAGAAAGACAAGAAAGCTCTCTTCCTCATCTATTAAGGAATGGATGAAGCATGTTTTGAGAAGATAGCATGTGCCACCAACTCAAAACAAGCATGGGAGATTCTATAAAACTCTTTCAAGGGAGTAGAGAAGGTAAAAAAAGTTCGACTCCAAACTCTTAGAGGTGAGTTTGAATATCTACATACGAAAGAATATGAATTAATTTCCGAATATTTTTCAAGAGTTTTGGCTATTGTTAACCAATTAAGAAGAAATGGTGAAGTGTTGAATGATACTCGTGTGGTAGAGAAAATCTTATGCTCTTTGGATTCCAAGTTCGATTATATTGTTGTAGCTATTGAGGAATCTAAAGATTTAGATTCCATGACCATTGATCAACTTATGGGATCTCTACAAGCCCATGAAGAGAGATTAAAGAAGAAAAACCAAGAATTGTTGGAGCAAGTTCTCCAAACTAAACTCACTCTAAAAAAAAAAGGAAAACTCTAGTTATGGAACTAGAGGTAAAGGACGTGGTCAATACCGTGGAAGAGGAAGAAGTAATTTCAAGCCATTGAATAATGATCAACGAACTCAAATTATGATGCCTGAGGAATTTTGGGCCGAAGCCGTAGATTGTGCAGTTTACTTGATGAACCGATGTCCAACAAGAAGCTTATGGAACAAAACACCTCAACAAGCATGGAGTGGAAGGAAGCCCGTTATCTCACACTTGAGGGTATTTGGAAGCATTGCATATGTTCATGTGCTGGAGCAAAACAGATCAAAGCTAGATGATAGAAGTGCCAAATATATATTTATCGGCTATGATGATCGATCCAAAGGCTACAAGCTTTATAACCCAAGCAATGGAAAAATTGTTACTAGTAGAGATGTTGAATTTGATGAAGAAGATACATGGAATTAGAATACTCAAGAAGATAACTATGACTTCTTCCCTTTCTTTGATGATAATGAAGAGCAAAATAGAGAAGTAAGAGAAGAGCCACAAGAGCCCACTACTCCACCTAGTACTCATGGAGACTCCTCATCACCATCATCACCATCAACACCTTCATCTTTATCAGGAGGAAGCTCAAATGAAAGGCCACCATGCATGAGGAGTTTACAAGAAATATATGAGGTAACAGAAAATCTAAGTAATGATCTAACACTTTTTTGTCTCTTTGCGAATTGTGAACCAATAGCTTTTGAAGATGCGGTACAAAGCAAAAGATGGAGAGATGCCATAGATGAAGAAATCAAAGCAATAGAGAAAAACAACATCTGGGTGCTCACTACTCTTCCAAAAGAAAAAAGAGCAATTGGAGTAAAATGGGTATACAAGGCAAAGAAGAACGCAAAAGGAGAAATTGAGAGATACAAGGCAAGGTTGGTCACGAAATGCTACAAGCAAAAGGCTGGCATCGACATTGAAATTATTCTTAACATGGAGATGATCCAAGGGCTAATTTTTGGTGAGGATGTATTATTCATTATGTAGATTATTATATTAAAAAACTATCTCATTCTAAATTTTCTAACACCATGAAAAGTTCATCGAAATATCAGCCGTTAATAAAGATGCGTAAATTTTGCTTATTTTTTAGGAAATGATTTAAGGGGATTAGAAGTTTAGAATTGATTGATTTTCGGATATGATGATATATACTATGAGGAGAACACACTCACCAAAAATTAGCTCTTACACTATCTCCATGTGGGCCCTACAAAATTAAGTGGTGCAATAGTGGTGCAATAAGGCATGGTGCAATATCCCTCCTCATATATATAGCTAATATACTACTAATTATAAATTTTTTCTATTCTATTTATTAATGTTGAGTAATTATCATTGGAAGGTTAAGCCATTTTGTAGAACTGATGTGGTAGTTTATATAGCCCTTATAACCCTTGCAAAGCACGGGGACTTTTAAAAAAAAAAAAAAAATTTTGACTTTTTTATTAGATAATTAGAAAGTGTAATTGTTTAAAAATTTTAATTACTATAAATTTTTAAGGAGAGAAATTTTAGAGAAAAAGAGATTTATTATGCGGAAAAACAACCAGATACCTACATGGCAAAAAATTTGACGCACAGGACAGGCCTAAAAAAATATACGCTTAGTCCCTGCATCATATCTTCTGACACACGCGTCAGAAAATCTCACTGAAAATACTAAAATACCCCTTAAACCATAATTACCCGCCTAAAAGACTTGACATTTAAAGTGAAGCGACAATTCAGAGCAAATAAAAACGCAAAACTTGCATCCCAAGAATCATTTAAGTGCAACATTCCGAAGAGACGAAACCCTAGTTTTTTATCTTCTTCACCAAACTTCTTCGTCGTTCTTCAACAATCAGAGACTAAAAAGTGAAGAAAAACGTTAAAAGTAAGTTCACAGCATAGATTTAGACTGCATTCTAGTTCCATTGTCGATTGAGGTCTCTGTACAGATTTTCAAGAAGATACTCTGTTTTCCGGTGTTTTAGAAACTCAAAAACCTAAAAACTAAGCAATCTACCAGGTGCATAATCATGAATGAGTAAAAATGTAAGAAAAAAAACTATGAAAATGGAACTGGAATGCAGATCTATTCTTGCGTTTTGATTTCTATATACTATTTGCTCTAAATTGCATAGTTTTAGATGACGCAAAACACAGATTTCTTTACCAAGATCATGTTTTAGAAACACGGAAACCTAAAACTGAGCAATCTATTTGATGCATAGTCATAAGTGAGTAAAAATGCAAGGAAAGAAAACTATGAAAATAGAACTGGAATGCAGATTTGTGCTTGCGTTCTGATTTCCTAATACTCTTTGATATGAATTGCATAGTTTTAGATGACGCGAAACACAAAATTCTCTACCAGAATCATGTTTTAGAAACTCAGAAACCTAAAAACTAAGCAATTTATCAGATGCATAGTCATAAGTGAGTAAAAATGAAAGGAAAGAAAACAATGAAAATGGAACTGGCTAAGATTGATAGTACATTACATGATGGACACAATAAAAAATCACGGTCAAGAGCCTTCAAAGGTGTCTGGATGTGTAATAATACTATTGGTAAGATAACTAGAAACTTAAAACAAAGTAAATATATATATATATATCTATACATATATAAATTTGCATCAAAACTAATACCCTGTATTTTCTGTTTGAATTTCACAGTACTGGGTCTGTGAGCATTCAATGATATTGGAACCAATGGAGGAAAATGAATTAATCTTTCCAAGATTTGCAAGATGGAGCTTGAGGAACATTGGAAGGTCTATCACATTGCCTTTAACAGACCTCTAGCCAAATGATGTAAGTTATTTGATTTAAATGCAAAACTTATATTGCACATGCAAGTTATGGTTTTAAAGCGGAAAATATAATGCAAATTGAAAGTTGCATATTTAATTTAAATGCAAAACTTATATTGCACATGCAAGTTATGATATGAAAGAGGAAAATATTATGCAAATTGAAACTTGCATCTATTAATTGCAGGTTTCTCTTGAGTTCCTTAAGGAATTAACTGAACAGGAATAAGGCCTCTTAACTGGTGAAGATTCTAATGAAGATGAACTTGATGAACCAGATAGTGAAGTCGAGGAATAATTGAGACTTCTTCAAAAACAAAAAGAAAAACTTCATGTGAGGTTAGAAGTGAGTGAGAGAAAAAAATAAAGAAATGGAAGAAGAGATGAAGAGGAAAGATTCTGAAAATGAGAAAATGAAGAGAGAAAATGAGAATTTGAAGGCTAAATTAGAAGATAAAATAAATGACAAAAAGAATGAATTGTATGGTATACCATCCATGAGGGAATTTATGGATGTAATACCTATTACTATGGTAGAACCTAGGACAGAAGAAAAGAAAAAGGAAACAGAGAGGAAGCAGAAGAGTGAGGAGAAGCAAAACTCTAGAATCATCAGGATAAAAACAAGAAAGAACAGGAATGAAAAGAAAATGGATGAAGATTTTGTGGAAGAGCCACCGAGAAAGAAAAAAAATAAAGATGATAACAAGAAAGGACAGGAAGAAGATAATAAAAAATAGGAAGTGGAAAAGAAAAATAGGGAAGAGGAGAAGAAAAAAAAAAGGAAGAAGAGAAGAAGAAGATGAAGGAAGAAGAGAAGAAAAAGAAGCAGGAAGAAAGGAGGAAGAAAGAAGAAGGAAAAAAGAAGAAAAAAGAAAAAAACTCAAAGAAAACTGTTGTTACGGTACCTATGAAAAGAACTAAAGAAAAGACAGATGCAAGAAAGTTGAATAATGTCATAAAGAGTGACATATGGAAACATCTAAAGGAAGAACAAAAATTTTTGGTGAAGAGATTGTTTGACATGGGAAAGGAAGGGTAAGTAAAAAGTATGCAAATAAATATTTGCTTGATAAAAAGTTATGCAGGTAAAAAATTGCATTTTATCCATTGAAGATGCAACAAAATAAAAGTTTATCTAGCTGCAGAAGGGTGTATTATCGATACCCACTGAGGGAGTATCGATACCCACTCACTCTATTTAGAAAGACTTAGTCAGTATCGATACTAACTAAATGATTATCGATACTAGACTTAGAAACATTCTACGCAAAATTAAAAATGCATATGCAAATTATAAACTGCACAAAGACGCAACAATTTAAAACGTAATTAAGTCTTCAACCTGAAAGAGTATACTGAAAAGAAAAACAAGAGTGGTTCAGAACTAGAAATAAAGTTAATCAAGCAAATTACAACCCATAATTGAAAAACTAAAACAAAAAGTTCTTTGAAAAAGTAACTTCTAACTAAATCTCTGCTGAACCTGTCGGCTGATTGTAATGCCCATAAGTCTTGCACCTGCTACAAAGACTTGCTCTCTTGGAAGAAGAACTTGTGTTTGGAATCCTATTCACCTTAGGCTTGCCAGGACCTTTCCTCATATCAAGTGGCTCAAAAGTAGCAACTTCCGAAACAACCCTTGGCATTTCAAAGTTAGGAATAGGCTCTATGGCATGCGAGTAAGACCTACAGAAGTAATCTGAGGTGAAATAAGGATCAATGTAGTTGTACATAGACTCCCCAATAGACTGAATGCAGCAAACATCATGTTCACAAGGAAATCCTTTAATCTTCTACTGGTTGCAAGTACAAGAAAAACGACTCAAGTCAACAGACTGAGATCTATTAGAGTGAACTTCATAAACAAAATCACGTGATTATGAAACTCTCAATGTTCGACCAACATATATCTTCTCTTCAAGCTTCTTCTTTAATTTAGGACAAAGGATAGATGTCCAGCCAATAGAAATTTCACGACGATCGAACATCAACATCATCACCTTTGAAAGGATTTGATCAATCATCGCTGTAATTGGAAGATAATGTTCTTTGCGTACCCAAGCATTAAAACTCTAAGCAACATTTGAGCATAGCTCACCATAACGATTACCGATAAAATAAGCATTGGCCTAGCATTCAAATGGGATTCTATCACAAAAAAGCCTGAACTAGATTACCACCTAGTAATTGAGAATGAGTCAGAGCATAAACACACTTTGTAAACAAGTTTACAATGTGACGTCGAAGAGGGTTTTTGCAAGACAAGGCAGAATAAAGATTGTTCTTCAGGTGCCAGAAACAATAGCTGTGTGAACAATCATAAAAAATAACTTTTACATTACTAACCACTCCTAAATGATGATTGGAAATAAAGGTCAAATGTCTAACTGGAGACACTATAGTCTTCAAATTCTGCAAGAACCACAAGCAGCTCGCGTCATCTTCTGAAACAACAACAATATATGCCAAGGGGAAAATACCTACAACAAGTAACAAAATATATTGTATTAGAAATAAGGAAAAAAATGCAAACTTTAAACTGGATAATACAAAGAACAAAGACAGAAGTAAAACGTAATGCAAATTATCAGTTGCATAAAACAAAGAGAACAAACACAGATGTAAAAGTAATGTAAAGTATCAGTTGCATAAGAACTATAGTATGCAAATCATAAAATGCATTAAGAAAAATAGGTAAATTTGATGAAGAGTACCTTCATTTCCATTCTTCCTAGTGGCAGCAAGTAAACAACCTTTGTATTTACTTTTCAGAAAAGTACCATTCAGAAAAAAGTAGGGGCTGACAAAATTTAAAACCATGAATACATGCCTCAAATAAAATGAAAAGTATCTCGAACTTATTCGTGATAGGATTGACTTCCAAAACCACACGACTACCAGGATTTGTTTTTATCAAGGAATCAGCAAACTATCGAAGATTGGAGTAAAATAGCTTATCATCACCACAAATCTGTTTCAATGCAACTTCCTTACCAGCATATGCAAAATAGTAGGCCAAGGTTACTCCATAATCTATTTTGAAAATATCAATAATTTCCTTGGGATTTATTAATAGCTTATCTCTAACTTGGTTCAGAATTAAACTCTTCAAAGTTTTTTC
Organism: Macleaya cordata; assembly: GCA_002174775.1. NCBI lineage: Eukaryota > Viridiplantae > Streptophyta > Magnoliopsida > Ranunculales > Papaveraceae > Macleaya > Macleaya cordata. The sequence goes on from MVGT01001764.1 coordinate 10,328, forward strand.
GTCATGGGAGGATTCCTACTATCCCTAAAACCTGAACCACAAGTACGAGCTGAATTCAACTTCTTAATCTTGAAAAAGGAAGGGTGATTCAAAGGGCAAGATGCATGAACCCACTTACAACCAGTGACATCCTTCATACCACAAACAGCTGTAACACACACCAAAAGGGTAGGGGAGAGGGTGACATTTTTATCTTGTGTGGGTAGAGTAGGACGCCTCTCTCTATTTATAATAGAAAGGTCCCTAATCCCTTTTAAATGCTAAGTCTAATTAGGTTTTGTTAGGTCCCACACTTTTAGGCTTTTAAACATTTAAAATTCTTACTTTAGTGTCTCACACAAAATAGAATTACTAAATATTTTAATTCCAAACAACTATACCAAATATTTGTAATTGAACCCTCCATAAAGTGTGGATATTATAAAAAAACCCTTCTACTATTATCATCACAATTAAGTCCATCCACTATTTTTCGATGTTCGTAAATGTCCCTGGCTTCTATTTATTTACTTGTTAGTGCTTAAGGTATATTTACATATTTTGACCCTGACCATCACCTATGCATTAACTCCTATGATCTAATAAATCTTCTAAACAATTTGGGAGACCACTGGCCAGTCTAGATCAACAGATCCTGCAATGTGATTCAGATGAACGTCATTTTATGTGGATTCCTTATTGAATTAACTTATTCCTACTATGGAATAAATGACCATCCATCTTACTTAGAATATTAGATCTGTTAGGTTACTTCCCACAAACCAGAGATTATATTTACGCAGCGGAAAACATAATATGGTTTAAAACTTAATCTCTAATTCATGTATGATCTTTCAACTGTTAATAGGGATCTTTAAAATAGTTTAGTTGCTTACCTTCAACGCTTAATCCAACAGACTTAAATATTAGAAGGCTTCAACTAGTTGCTCCAATCCTCTTACTGTAGATCACCAAGCTTTCTTATTCTTCTTGCAACCTGAAGATTAGAAAACCTAGAACTAAAATGGAGGCTAGGGTTTTCTCCACCAGTTATTAACTAGAACTAGAACTAGAAAGAGATGGAGAGGAGAGAGAAAGTGGCGGCACACAATAGGGGTGTTCCTTGTGTGTGCCGCCCCTCCCTATATGTTTATATAGGGAGGTCTCTACCTCCTTCTTAGAATCCTAGTCTAATTAGGTCTTGGGGTCCCACAACTTTCAGCTAAAATTTTATTTAATATTTAGTCCTTATGTCTCACATAATTAAATACTAAATAAAATAATCACAAATTAGTCCACCACACTTTTGTGACTGAATACTCTGATAGTTGTAGTATTTATAAATAAACCCTTCCTCCATTGTAC
>MVGT01001764.1:14868-36242 GCA_002174775.1 Macleaya cordata
ATTTGTGGTGCATAAGGTAGATATAGCCATATCTTGAGTAATCATCGGTGAAGGTGATGAAATACTCATAGCCACCTCTTGCCTTAACATTCATGGAACCACAAACATCAATGTGTGCTAGTTTCAACACATCATTGGCTCTTTTCCCTTTTGATGAAAAGGGTCTCTTGGTCATTTTACCTTCCAAACATGATTCACATAAAGACCATGGTTCAATATCCAATATGTCCAATGGCCCATCTTAAAACAATCTTCGAATCCTGTTTAGGTTAATATGTCCAAGCCTTAAATGCCATAAATATGTTGAGTTTACTGAAGGCTCTTTTCTCTTACTTGAGGTACGTGATGTATACAAAGCAACATTATTAGGAGAAGAGATTAGATATTACCATCCATTAACATGCCAGATATAATAGTAAAACTATTTCTTTTAATAAAAACATTGAATGAGTTAAACTCAACATTATAACCATCTTTGATAAGACAAGAAATTGAAATTAAGTTTCGCCTAATATCTGGCACATAAAGACAATTGTTTAAAACTAAACTCTCATTCCTACTACTACCACTACTAAAAAGAAGACGAACAACTCCTATGGCCACGACAACAACTCTTGCCTCCGATCCTAGGATCAGATAAATCTCTCCATCATTTAGTTGTCTTACCATCTGGAGCCCCTGCAACGAATTGCAGATATGATTAGTGGCTCCGGAATCAACACACCATGTGTTTGGTGTATTATTGGCAACATTTGCCTCGACAACTAAAGATTCAAGCATACCTGCAGATTTCTTCTTTGCAAGGTAGTCCTGGCAGTTCCGTTTCCAGTGTCCAGTTTTGCCGCAGTGGAAACACTTTCCCTTTGGCTTTGTAACTCCCTTATCCTTATTGACACTCAGGTTGTTCTGCGTTCCCGATGTTTTCTTTCCTTTCTTCTTGGAATTTCGACCTTTCGGTTTAGATCCAGAAGAACCTTCAGCCACATTAATACTACCAGATTTGTGTCCCTTGATTATCCCTTCCGCCACCGTAAGCTGATTCATTAACTCAGGAAGAGTCGTTTTAAATTTTAATAGAAAAACTTTCTAATTAATTATTCCAAACCAAAATTGTTATTACTTGCTTATTCCAACAAATTAGTAACATTGAAAAACATGACCCAAAAACTTAATTAAATTGAAACCTTTTAGCAGTACCCAAAAAGGTGCCTATCAATTTAATTCATTGTAATTGAAAACTTATGGGACTAATTTTGGTGCATACAAACATCAAAAATCTTCAACCCAATTAATCAAATTAATAAAATAATTCAACAAGAAACTTGTGGGTACTATATTTTTTATTTAATCTAATTAAATAAAATTATGGTTCAAGAGACCATAAACATCCCACAAATTTCCTTGTTCAACCTAGTAATCAAATTAATCTCCATCAAACAAAAGACCCCATTAACAAGTTGAAACCTGGGCACTGATACCAATGTTGGGTTACTTCTTACAAACCAGAGATTATATTTACGCATCGGAAAACATAATAGGGTTTAAAAATTAATCTCTGATTCATGTATGATCTTTCAACTGTTAATAGGGATCTTTAAAATAGTTTAGTTGCTTACCTTCAACGCTTAATCCAACAAACTTGAATATTAGAAGGCTTCAACTAGTTGCTCCAATCCTCCTACTGTAGATCACCAAGCTTTCTTCTTTTTGCAACCTGAAGATTAGAAAACCTAGAACTAAAATGAAGGCTAGGGTTTTCTCCACCAGTTATTAATTAGAACTAGAACTAGAAAGAGATAGAGAGGAGAGAGAAAGTGGCGGCACATAATAGGGGTATTTCTTCTGTGTGACGCCCCTCCCTATATGTTTATATAGGGAGGTCTCCACCTCCTTAGAATCCTAGTCTAATTAGGTCTTAGGGTCCCACAACTTTCAGAAAAAATTTTATTTAATATTTAGTCCTTATATCTCACATAATTAAATAATAAATAAAATAATCACAAATTAGTCCACCACACTTTTGTGACTGAATACTCTGATAGTTGTAGTATTTATAAATAAACCCTTCCTCCATTGTACCCGCATTCAAACCCTCCACTGTAAACCGATATTCATAATAATCCCTAGGTTAGTATTTTACTACCAGTCACATCCTTAAGGATTATTATTTCTTGATCCTTGTACCTCAATCTGTGCAGACTAATTATTATTCTAATAATCTCAGAAGAGCTCACTGGCCAGTTTAGAATAATAATTCCCACAGATGAACAAGGGAATATCAAACTGAATGTGGATTTCTTATTGAACCAAAATATTCTCACTCTGTAATTATTTCCATCCATCTTGTCCAGAATATTGGATCACGTTTACGTTTCTGACCTCACTGATGTAAACTATTTATTAACACATAAAATGTCGTTTTAATTGTTTTAGGGCATATACCCAACAGGATCACGTTTTCGTTTCTGACCTCACTGATTAGCAAAACAAAACAGTCACTACTCTCGTGTAAGTTATATGTTAATTCTTAGGATTAAGAACTAACTACAATAACAATAATTATTATAATTATTTATTATAAACTGACATTGAATTATAATAATCATGCATTGATATGTTCAATGTAATTTGATTACATCAACATACTGGATTAGGAGTCAATACTCATCTGATAGAGATACATCACATTATATGATATAATCATCCAACATGTTATAGTCTAAAAATAGACTATGAACCGACTTAATGAATTAAATCTCTCTTTGTATGAACGAACTTCATACAATTAATTCATTCGTTATATTATACTCACTATGTATGAGCCTTAAATGGATCATGTCAAAAACATGTCAAATAAGCATGTCTCTCCCAATGTTAACTAAAAATATGTATATATATATATAGATATATATATACATCAATAAGTTTAACTGATTACAAAAAAAAGAGACACATGAGTTTTCTCAGCTTATACTTGGATATCCCCTTGAAAACCAGTTGTTTATGATGCCTTCATGGTCTTGTGTATAATTCTCATCATAATGATTGTGTTTCATCGATTGGATCATGTTGTTCATTCTTTTCTTGGTTGGGTTTAAATCTCGACAAGCGCATTCATGTGTAGCGCATTTTTGTTGGATGTGTTTTTGTCGAATCTATGATTTCATTTTGAAATTCTTTGGGTCATTTGACTAAGGGGGAATTTTTCGGGTTTCAAAGGTGTTTCGACAACTTTTTTGCAAATTTCCTAGCTGCTATCAATACCAGGTCTCATGGGTATCAATACCAGGGTCGCCTGATATTCTTATGCCCTAAACCCAGCTGGTACCNTATATATATATATATATATATATATATATATATATACATCAATAAGTTTAACTGATTACAAAAAAAAAGAGACATAGAAGAAATGAACATCTAAATACACTTCTATAATATATTCTTATGGATCAATGTCAAAGTACTTGGTGGCTAGACGATCATCCTATAAATCATTAGTCCCATACTTTGTGGTGCAACAGTAGGTGCACCAAAAAATTATTCATCTTAATCAAGAACATAAATCAAAAAGAAAAAAACAGTTGATCTTAATCGTTTTCTGCCCAATTTTTTGGCATTCTGATAACTTATATATATACAGATATAGAATAATAAATAGTACTAAAAAAATTTAAATAAATGATAACATTCACAAATTATTTACATCATGAGAGATTTACTTTCTTAGCTTATGAATTTTTATTCGTAAGAAAACATGAATTGTAATTTTACTTATGGTTTGTTTAGAAGGGGAATTCTAAGGTAGGGATTCAGTGGGGACTAGGGATTTATATTTTCCTGATCTGTTTAGCTGCCAAAAATTTCTGGAAACTTATTTTCTAGGGAAATATATTTTTCACCAAATCCTTATTTTGGAGTCCCACCTCCCCCCTTAGAATTTGCTGGAATTCTAAACGAAGGATTTCCTATGTATTCACCCAACTCAATGCATATTACACCCCATAAAATTAAAACAACAAAATTAAGATTTTCTTTGGATTTAAATGGTAGCCAAACAAACCAAAGGATTCAACCTTCTAAGGATTCATAAATCCATGGATTCTTTTATGGTTGCCAAACAAACTAAAGGATTCATGTTTCTAGGGATTCATATTTCCCTTGAAAAATATGAATTCTACATCAAAATCTCAGCCCAAAGGAGTGATTAGATGGTTGCACCCGTCTGTCCCGCAGAGTAGTAATTTTTAAGCACAGTCATACACTCTGATTAATTTGACTTAACCCTTATATCAGTTTCGTATTTAAATATTTAAAGTTTGCAAGATGAAATATAATATTTTGTGTAGAAAATTATTTAATATTTTAGAAAAATTTTAAGATATGAATTTTCAGAACTGTGCTGTCAGGGTCGACCCATTTACTGGTTCCAACTATTCCACTTGAAAAAGGTAAATTACACTTCAGCCGGGCCACGTACATTTTGATTTTGTTCTAACTGAGGTGAGACCTGTACGTTGTTCCCACTGCTGAATCTACACATGTGGAAAATGCTACTTTCAAGAACTAGGAGGTAATTAGGGGGTGATTCATGAGACTATTAGTGGGGGTATTGCAGAAACAACTACAACAAAAGAACTTTTTGAACTCATCACCATATAGTTTATGGGTACTGTTTATTCCAGGTAGTATAACTACTTGGCTCAATTATTTTGCTTTTGTTGTGATGAAACTAGGAGCGTAAGGGAACACATTCTTAAACTGTCAAAGCTCATAATCAACGTTCGGGATTTAAACTTTAAAATTGAAGATGAGCTAATGTTTCATATGGTAGTGGCAAAATTTTTAAAAAAATTTGACACATTAAAGGTTAATTACAGTACACAAGGAAGAAAATGGGATTTGAATGAATTAATCAATATATGTGTAGCTGAGGAGGAACGATGGAAAGAGAGTAAATCTAAGTATGCAAACTTAGCTATTCATAAATCCAGCAAAAAGAACTTTGAGAAGAATTTTAAGAAAGGAAAGTTTATGAAATTCGGACTAGGTCAATCTTCAAGAACAAAAGCAAATGAATAAAACAAAGAGAAAAAAGAGGATGGCACATGTTTCTTTTGAAGTAAGAAAGAACACATCAAGAAGGATTGCTTCCCATATAAATAATAGAAAAAGAAGAAAAGGTGTTCACCAATCTGTAACACCCCGATTATGGATCACGGGTCAACCCAAATTCAAGATCCAAAATCCGTGTGTTAACTTATCCCAAAGAAAAACCATACTATATATATATTTATCTTTCATTATAAGTGTACGTAAGGGTAGAACATTTCTAATGAATTAAGTAAGACATGCACAAAAATTTAACATTATTATTATGGACTAAAAAGTTAACTTAATGCGAAAGAAAAATGATTCACTTCATAGTTCAACACCAGATATTAAACCGAACCATAACGTTCTGATTCATGTAAATCTCCTTGAAATGTGTCTTGTGATCTAATAATTATACATTGTGGACTCATTCCCATTTTCCTTAAGGCAATGGTGGAGGGTGCCTGCAAAGCAAAAGAAAATACTCCAACGCCCAAGTTAGTACTGTACCATTTGTAAGAAAATAAATAGTATACCTTCAGCTCGCGAATGGGCCAGTGTGTATAGCGTAAGAATGTTTTATGCTGAACCTTCATTACAACTGCCTACATACCTGTTAAGGATCAAGCATTACGTAGTTCATAACTTTAAAAAAAAAATACTTTCAGCAAGGTCTCCACTACAGTTCAGCAACTTTGGATGAATCAAAACTATAGTAAATAAATTAAAAAAAATTATCAAATTTTAGCATAAATGAGATATATTTATCTAGTTTTTGACACATCAAGCAGATCCTTAATCAGATCTACGATCAACGAGAGGTGACTAGATTAGCAAACATATACCAAGAATTCTACTCATCTAAGGACTTTTCTAATTGAAATATAATTAAATCAAGATGAATCATAAACCTAAAAAAATCAATGATAAATCTTTACTTTCCCTGTGATATAAATATATATATGTTAAATAAATATTTACGATATTTACCAATCCAAAGGTAGATCTTTGATCTACACCATTCAATCCTCTAACTAATTAACACTTTGGAGTTGTAAATCCAGCAGCGTTTTCATGATGGATGGAGGTATTTCCATCATTAAATTGACCTGAAAATTTTACAGGAGTATTTAAGGTGTCTCATAACCCTTGTGTAAAAATATTAGGCAGATCCAACGATAGGTTTGAGAGTAATGAATGTATTATTTCAAACTCATTATTTTGTTCTTTTAACAAAAGTGGTGATTTTGGTTGTGATTGGGGTCCTTGAACTTCTCCAAATAAGTTGATATTTTAACCAAGTATGATTCTTTATCTCAGCTACATCATATTCGATTTTCAGGACCATCCAATGGTACAACTTTGAGCAATGACTAATTTCCTCTTCTCTATTTTATTTCTCCTTTGAGTTCCAAGGAGAATTTGTAGCTCCTCATTTGATTCGCTTCCAAATCTAGTATGAAAACTTCCTTTTTGATGTTGGAAAATATCCCTTTCCTAGTTGAAACCTCTTCCCTTTTTTTTATATATATTTAAGGTGAAAAATAAGATTTCAAGTTGGAAGTTCAAATGTAGAGAAAATTTCTTGAGCTCCCCTTTTCATATGGAATGAGTCTCTTTATATAGACTTATTAAGATGGTAAAATTTTTAGTGAATTCCCCATTAGCTAATGGTAGTGGAGGTAGGAATAGTAGTTCATCAACCATTATCTAGTGGTGGTGGAGATGGTAGTGAATCTACCACTATCTAGTGGTGGTGGTGGATATTTAAAGAATCTTTATTGTTATTATTCTTAGTCAAATCATTTAATAAAAATAATAAATACTAGTTAAAGTTTTGTGTACCAAAATTTTGATATAACTTATGTCCCTAGTTTACTGATATGAAGACATGTATCAATGAAAATGATCTTATAGTCTAAAGTTTTAAGTGGATAAACATTATTCCTTAATATTGGTAACTAACTGTGTGTATGCAGTACACTTTAATAATCATAACTCCTATACTATAAGTTAGAATATCACAAATAATACCATTTTGAAAACTAGATTTATAGAGCTACAACTTCATCAGAAATAGCCCAAGCTCAATTTGGAACATAAGATGTCCAAAAATGAGTTTGAAATTTACTAATGAATATGAATACGAATATAATAATAAATAGTAATCCATAAAATGTTGGATTGGCTTAACCCAAAACAAGTAAATATGGGCTTAGCCCATTTCACCCATAAATAATTTTGGTTTAGTTTATCTAATCCATACAAAAATATTATTTTTTCTTACAAAAGACGACTACACCGAAGATAATTTAATTTGAAACAAGTTCATAATACGAGTTCTCGGGTTAGACCCAAGTCGATTTTGAACTCGAAATTCAGGGTATTATACAATCAGGGGGAGACAAGAAATAAAAAGCAACCTACAAATCTCTAGACAATGACTTTACATTTATTCTAGATTAGATTCTACTAGTTATGATTTTATTTTATAAACTCTAAACTTTTGATTAGGTATGATCTATAGATGATTAGTTCTGTTTTCATAGTTACCTCATTAAATGAAATTTGTTCGTCTTGGTCGACAAGGAATGCTTTATGGTTATATCGATCAAGGGAAGCAAGTCATAGAGAAATACATTATTTATGTATGCATTATGATTTGTTTATCAAGGATGCAGGGAACAGTGGGAAGTTAAAAGATATTAAATGAAGCCCATATATATACAATATGTATGGAGTTCCAATTAAGAGTATACTTATTAATTGATGCATCACTCGTTTTATAAGATTATGGCACATACATAAGGAATTGTAAGAGACATAAGAGTTATGGATATCATATGTAGGTAGCAGTAATGTCATTTCAGTCTGAGAGTTCGCATAAAACTCTCATAACTTGGGTTAGATAAGCCTCCAATCTAGATATTAGGCGATGGTCTTTGCATAGCGATTAGTTGTAATCTATCAAAATGACATATATATGCTCAAATGTGTGAAGCCGGACCATATTTAGAAGTACACAATATTATAACACACACATAAGATTGTGTACTATCTAATCTACACTTAAATAAAACTACCATAAAGTGTACACTTGAATCATTAATAGTACTAACAGTTTCAACCATGGAGTTGCATTGCGATATCGGAAGCGCAAATATTTTTGTGAATAGCCATTAATGGTATTTTTGTTTAAGTGGAAGTAAAAAACACATTCTAGTTAATATTTTGACAATTATTATTTTTTTTAAAAAAAAAATTAAGGCCACTCGACTTCCTAAAAGTCCAGATTGAAAAAATAATTTTCAAAATTAATATGTTGTTTAAAAGCCAAGTGGAAGATTGTTAGATTGTGGCCCGTAACAACATATGCTTTCCTATTCAGTCTGAAAAAAATTGCCATTATATATTAATTTAAAATATTGTGGTCTCACATGTGTGAATAAAATGGACTAAGTATTTAAGGAATTAAGGTTTCTTGGTCGGGTGGTAATCCTATTATATATATGAGTCTGGATTCGTGTACATTGTTATTCTTACATTGGTTGTGGGGCCCACATAGTGAGGAGCCAATGGCTAATTTTTGGCCAGAATGATCTACAAGATGAGTAGAAAATCTTTACCAAAAATTATATCATTCTAAAATTTCTAGCCCCATCAAAAATTGATCGGAAGTTGATTAAAAATTAACAGTGAATAATGAATAATGAGAAAAAGAGTCAACTTTTAATGGGGCTAGCAGCTTTAGAATTGGGTGATTTTTTGTAAGAATAATCTATAAGATAAAGAAAACATTTCTAAAAATTATTATCTCTTAGATCATCCTCATGTGGGCCCTACATGCCACTGTACATATAAAATGTACAAATAAGGATGTATACCGATCCGTTCTCTATATATATTTGGTAAGTGTAGAATCTCTACAACTCTAGTTTCTTTGATGGGTTAGGAAATAAGGTTACAGTATATAAATAGAGAGAGAGGTCCGACCCTTAACCTTATGCAACCTGAGCCCCATCATCTCCTAAAGGCATAAGGGTTGTAGGTTCCTCTCTGGTGAAAATTTTCATTCCGCGATTAATCAGGTATGATGATCGACTTTACTATTTATTTATATAATAAATCAGCATGCCTAGATCCTTTCAAAGTTCTTACAACCCAATGTTAAGATCTAAACTAAATTAACTAAACTAAAATTAATTAACTAAGATAATTAAACTACAACTAATCGATAACAACATGAGTACCATTACTTGTTAACATTCTTCTCTTCTTACTTTCCTTCTGATTGATTATAAGCTTTATACGATTGATTACAAGCCTTGTATAGCCAATGTACCCAAACCATTCAATAACTAATTAGACTCCAAAATTAACCCCTACTACCAACAACTGACTCATCACTATCCCAATTACGACACACTTAACTACTAACAATAACTAATTAGGAAATGAGAGATCAACCAAATACCTTTTTTTGAGAAGTATATTGATGGTTTGTTCTCATCTACTTTGTTTTTGTCTAAAACTTCTTTTATTGACTTTTTATTAACATTTTTATCCTTTTTTTGATAAAAAAATAATATTTTAGTCTTTTTTTTGAAACTCATGTGCATCTTTGATGAAGGATGATTTGAGACAAATTACAATTTTATTTTATTTATATAAATTTATTATATTTATATTTACTAAAAATAAGTAAATTTCATTTTTATTATTTAGGGCCTATTTAGGAAGGTCTAGAAGTGTCTATTTTGAGTTTTAATAGGTTTGAAAAGTTGCTTATAGGTAGTAGATACCTTAGGGTCTAAGTTTTTAGTATTTTGGTAGGTTTCTAACTTGTTATGTAGGAGTTATCTATATAAGGAGCTCCAGAAACGAAAATTAAAGATAGCTTTTGATGATTAATGAAATTCATATTAGAAAATTAATTGGTTCTCTTTTATTTTATTCTTAGATTTATGAGTTATTTTGATATGCGCCCTGCATCAATTGGTATCACAGCCATGGCTCCACTTCTTTACCATGACTCAAGTGAAAAGTCGTGGTGTTGTAGTTTGTGTAGCCCCTCTATATAAAGTGACGGAGCGAGATCGGATAGCCGATCTGGAACGGTAGGTTCAACCGCTCACCCGCCAGTTGGATGCGTTACAGTCGTATCAAGAGCACCGTCGTGTTTTAAATCCACGAGTGGTGGAGGAAGAAGATGATGAGAAGGGTGAAAACCCTTTCACAGATGTGGATCAAGAGGAATTTCGGATTGTTGCTCCTCATCCGCGAGACTTTGGGAGATGGAAGTCCGGATTGAAGGCTGAAATTCCTAAGTTTAATAGTGATTCTTCGCCAGATAAACTTATTGATTTAATCTGTGTTATTGAAGAGGTTTTGGATTTCAAAGATTTTCTAAAAAATAAGATGTGGCATAGAGATCTATTTTTCTTTCGTGAGATCGAAGAAAATCAAGTATCTATAGATTGGGATTCACTACCTATCTATGATATTTACCCCGTAGATGAAGTGTATTTTACTTCAACTTATGTTGATCCTTTTCTTGTGGAGTACGACAAAAACATAGTTAGCTTAATGGATTTATATCATAAAACTTCTGGTTATGAGAATCCATTTTTATTGGGCATTGGTGATGATTTTTCAAGATCAAATATTTATGTTTGATGTAAAGAGGTTTTCGTCGTATCCTCTGCTATGATCGATTTTTCTACCGAAAAGATCCATGCAAAGAAAATTACATCAGCAAAATTCGAGGATAAATTTTCTCTAACAGGGGGAGAATGATGAAGGATGATTTGAGACAAATTACAATCTTATTTTATTTTTGTAAATTTATTATATTTATATTTAGTAAAAATAAATGAATTTCGTTTTTATTATTTAGGGTCTATTTAGGAAGGTCTAGAAGTGTTTATTTTGAGTTTTAATAGGTTTAGAATGTTACTTATATGTAGTAGATACCTTAGGGTCCAAGTTTTTAGTATTTTGGTAGGTTTCTAACTTGTTATGTGGGAGTTATCTATATAAGGAGCTCCAAAAATGAAAACTAAAGATAGCTTTTGATGATTAATGAAATTTATATTAGAGAATTGGTTCCCTTTTATTTTATTCTTAGATTTATGAGTTATTTTGATCTGCACCCCGCATCAATCTTTTGCTTGCATGTATTACCAATTTTACCTTTCTTTCTTTATTTATAAATATGGACATCTGTTGAATAAAGAAAGTTTGCTATTTTTTGTTTTAAAACTTTAAAATGCTATATCTTTTACACCACAAATCAGATTTTGATAAAATTTATATTTTTAAAAGGTATTCGACGAGATCTTCAAAACTAGAATAGACACTATTATATTTTTTTAAAAAAAATCTATTTTTTGAAAGATATACAAATCTGAATTTGCAATGCAAAATCTAATTTTGTATTTTGTAATTTGAACCCAATAATCACAGTTCATCTATGCAAATTCGAATTGCAATAAGAAATTCAATTTTACAATTCGTAATTTGAACTCAATAAAAATTACAGTTCATATATGCAAATTTGAATTTGCATATTTCGTAATACAAAAAAAAATTAAGAAAAAAATAATGTTGACTGGTCTCATTTTGAAGATCTCAATGAATGATTTCCAAAAATATAATTTTTATAAAAAAACTGATTTGTATTTTAAAAGTTATGCCTTTTTTGTTTTAAAAATAAAATAAAAAGTTAGTTGGTGCTTACTGCTTATTATTTATTGCGGGGGCATTCTCGTCTAGCAAAATGCATGTGTGGTTTCTTCTCTGTTTGGACTGAACTATTATAAAACTTATAGCTGGGACTAAACAGTCCCCCTCAAATAGGACTAAACTATTGTTCCCCTTAAGAAATTACCCAATAGCATGTCTTAGGTCCCGCTTTCATTACATAAGCCGTAGGATCGTAGCATTCTCTTTCTCCCTCCCTAGGATGGTCCTGCTAGATTTGGATATGTCTATGTCTCTATTGACGAAAACTAGATTCAGTATTCAATATCTCTCTCTTCCCTCCCCCTTTCACTATTTCTTTACTATGGCAGCAGAGTCCTAGCCATATCCTCCTGTCTCCGGCAACAAATACCGTGTCTTAATTGTGTCGATACAACAGATCATATGGGATACACACGTGACACGCACGTGATACGCACGTGATGACTCTAATACATGTCAAACGTGTGTTCGTGTTCGTTATGTGTCAGACACATGCAGACACTTTCCTTTTTAAACCATGTCCATGCTTCTTAGCATTTGATCATCAACAAACTATCCGAAATGAATAGTACAAAAAGTATAAAGTATGTCAAATTTCTAAGGGTTGATTTTGTTATGACGCATCAGATCATATGGGGTTATGTGGCTGGCCCACCATTGTCCTGACATGCATCTAACCACGTATTTTATACGTGTATCATGAGGGTGCATTCCTCACATGCACCCTCCTCTATATATATGATAGTCTTCCTTTGTTTTTAGAGATAGAATTAACTTTACTATATATGTGTGTTGAAAAAAAAAACTGTAAGCTTACAGAGAGAGATAGTTATGAGTATTGTACGAATGCGTTTATACTATCAGTGAATAAGAGATACTCTCTTTCCACTTCTCTCGATATACCTTCTTGTATATGTGTCTTGTGTGCCTTGAAATCATAACACGTTATCAGCACGAGTCTCTACCACTTTCAAGATCGAGACCTCGACATTTTGTGATCAACCCGTAGCTTCTGGGCATCTCACAAAATCAAAAAGGTATACTTGTGTTGTCTTATTTTCAATGTCGAATCTAATGAAGCTTGAGTTTGTTGCTTTAGATATCACTGGAAACAATTATCTTTCCTGGGTCCTAGATATGGAACTCCATCTCGCGTCTAAGCAAGTGGGAGATACTATTCGGGAAGGTAATCAGCCGACCACAGAGAGTCGTGTTGCTGCTGCCACTATTTTCATTCGGCACCACATCCATGAGGGACTTAAATCTGAATATTTGACGGTGAAAGATCCGTTAGTCCTCTGGAACTGTTTAAAGGATCGATTTGGCCACTTATCGATAGTCATACATCCTGGTGCTTTGAATGATTGGAGGAACCTGCGGTTGCAGGACTTCAAATCAGTAACAGAATATAATTCGGTTTTATTCAGAATAACCTCGCAGCTGAGACTATGTGGTGATACTGTTACTGATGCGCAGCTGCTGGAGAAAACCTTCACTTTTTACGCCTGTAATGTGCGGTTACAGCAGCAATATAGAGAGTGTAGGTTTCAAAACTATTCTGAATTGATCTCCTGCCTTCTAGTTGCCGAGAAAAATAATGAATTGTTATTATTGAACCATGAAGCTCGTCCCACTGGTTCTACGTCTGTACCTGAAGCTTATGCAGTGACTGCTTCAGGATAGGGACGTGGACGACCTGGTTATAAAGGTAGGCGCTGTAGACGCTATCGACGGAATAATTCCAGGAAGTGGCATATACAGATCATGCTACACAGAATCCCCAGAAGAAGGATAACGTTGATCCCTAGGAGAGGGATAGAGGCAAAACGAAGCAAGGAAAAGGGAGAGGTTAGAATAAACCCCCTAGAGATGTAACCTGCTATCGTTGTGGCATGAAAGGATACCTGGTGCGTAATTGTTATACGGCTAAGCACCTAGTCGATTTGTATCAGGCTTCATATAAGAACGCCAAAACTAGTGCCGAGACAAATTATATTTGTAATGGTGTTCCCACTGATGATACCCACCTAGATTTGTCCGATATATTTCTCGATCTAGAAGGAGAGGATGTAAGCAAACTAATTGAGAGGTGAGCATGTTCACACCAATTAGAGTTTTGCTATACAATTGGGGAATGAGTTTGTTCATACTAATTGTACTACTTTTCTTGTACTACTTTTCTGTACTACTTTTTCATATATAATATAAGCATTTTGTGTATATGCTTATTCTTGCTTTATTTTTAAAGGATATGGACCCAAGCAGAGGCATATCCCGAGATATTGGTCCAAGTAGAGACATATCCAAACAAAGCCAATATGGCGAGGATGTTTGTCTAGCAGACAGTGCTACGACCCATACAATCCTCCGTGATAGTAAATTTTTCACGAGCTTGAGTATGTTCAAGGCTTGTGTGACTACTATCACTGGTACGACCAGTCTAATTGAGGGCTCTGGTAGAGCTAGTATTATGCTCCCAGGTGGTACAATACTTGATATTGACGATGCTTTGTATTCCTCTAGATCCAGGAGAGATCTGTTGAGCTTTAAAGATATATGTCGTAATGGATACCACCTTGAGACAGTGAATGAGCATGATATGGAATACTTGTGTATTACCTCCACTGTCTCACACCAAAAACGTATATTAGAGAAGCTCCCAGCTCTCTCCTCTGGTTTGTATCATACGATAATAAGAAGGGCTGAATCTTATGCCGTCTTGAACCAGAAGTTCAATGACCCGAAAGCGTTTCTGCTTTGGCATGACCGACTTGGTCACCCAGGTTCTACCATGATGAATAAAATAATCCAAAACACGCAGGGACATTCATTACAGAACAGGAAGATTTTGATGTCCAAAGATTATGCTTGTGCAGCGTGTTCCCTGGGTAAATTGGTGCTTAAACCATCTTTAACCAAGGTCATTGTTGAATCCCCAGCTTTTTTGCAACGAATTCAGGGAGATATTTGTGGGCCTATCCATCCTCAATGTGGACCATTCCGATATTTTTTAGTCTTGGTGGATGCTTCTGTGAGGTGGTCGCATGTTTGCCTATTATCCACTCGCAATGTTGCCTTTGCACGTTTGCTCGCTCAGATTATACGATTACGTGCACATTTCCCTAAATTCCCCATCAAGTCTATCCATCTTGATGGAGCTGCCGAGTTTACATCTCGAACTTTTGACGCTTATTGCCAAGCAGTTGGCATCGATGTAGAGCATCCTGTTGCTCACGTTCATACACAAAATGGTCTAGTAGAATCATTTGTGAAGCGTCTTCAGCTCATTGCTCGGCCTATGCTTATGAGAACTAAGCTACCTGTTGCAGCCTAGGGACATGCCATTTTACATGCAGCTGCATTGGTTTGGATTCGCCCAACTGCATATCATTTGTATTATCCTATGCAGCTTGTTATGGGTCATCAATCAAACATTTCACACTTTTGTGTATTTGGTTGTGTTGTGCAAGTTCCTATTGCCCCTACGCGACGTACCAAGTTTGGTCCTCTGCGTCGGCTAGGAATATATGTTGGCTTTGATTCGCCTTCTATTATTCGTTATCTTGAGCCAATGACAGGTGATGTTTTTACCGCCCGTTTTGCGGACTGTCATTTTGATGAGACAGTCTTCCCGTCATTAGGGGAAGACAATCCGTCGTAAGTAGAACGGCGTGATTCGTCATCAGAAGAACGACATGTGATTTCTTGGATCACACCATCTATGTCTCATCTTGATCCTCATACTAATGCCTGTGACATTGAGGTGCGGAAGATTATTTATCTTCAGAAAATTGCCAATGAAATGCCTGATGCATTTAATGATGCAGCTAAAGTTACCAAGTCATATATACCTGCTGCAAATGCTCCAGCTAAACTTGATGTCCCAGAGAGACATGCTGTAAGAGCTGATGTCCCGAAAGGGCATGTGACCCCCAGTAGGATAACTTGCGGCAAATGAGTCGTCTAATGCACGCCAAAAGCGTAGGCGACCTCTTGGTTCGAAAGATTCTGTTCCCAGGAAGAGGAAATGTCAATCAATAAATGTCAATACTCCCAGAGAGGGTATCATTAAACGATCCACATTCTCTGATGATATGCCTCTTGAAGAAGGCAAATCCCCAAGAGAGGGACCGGTACAATCCCCAGGAGAGGGAAATGAGGAAATCTCTATAAATTATGCATGTACCAGAGAAATATGGAATCGCAATGAAATAATTGTCGACGATATTTTTTTTTCTCAGTAGCTACTGACATCGTCACGGAGAACGATGATATTGAGCCACGCTCTATAGAGGAATGTCGACATAGAATTGATTGGGCAAAATGGAGAGAAGCTATCCAAGCAGAGTTGGCTTCCCTTGCAAAGCGTGAGGTGTTTGGACCGGTTGTACCAACAGCGGCGAATGTAAACCCGGTGGGAAACAAATGAGTCTTTGCAAGAAAACGCAATGAGAAAAACGAGGTCGTTCGCTATAAGGCACGACTCGTGGCACAAGGTTTTTCACAGAAATCTAGGATTGATTATGAAGAGACATATTCTCCTATTATGGATGCAATTACTTTCAGATATCTGATCAATCTAGTAGTCTCAGAAAGACTCGACATGCATCTGATGGATGTGGTCACTGCGTATCTGTACGGGAAGTTAGATACAGATATTTATATGCGAGTCCCGGAAGGGTTATTTTTACCTGAGGGAAGACCACGCCATTTGTATTCACTTAAGCTCAAAAGAGCTCTATATGGATTGAAACAATCTGGGCGGATGTGGTATAATCGCCTTAGTGAATACTTAATAAAGAAAGGATATGCAAACGATCCCATTTGCCCCTGAATTTTTATAAAGAAATAAGAATCTGGATTTGCTATCATCGCTATGTATGTCGATGATATCAACTTAATCGGGACTCCTGAATAGCTCCGTAATGCTGCTGAATACCTGAAGAAGGAATTCGAGATGAAAGATCTCGGGAAAACGAAATTTTGTCTCGACTTGCAGATCGAGCATAACTCAAGTGGAGTTTTAGTCCATCAAACGGCGTATACTAAGAAGATCCTGAAGCGTTTTAATATGGACAAAGCACATCCATTGAGTACTCCTATGGTTGTGAGATCTCTTGATATTGAAAAAGACCCATTCTGACCAAAGGAAGAAGATGAAGCACTACTTGGTCCTGAGGTACCATATTTGAGTGCAATCGGCACATTAATGTACTTAGCCCAATGTACAAGACCAGATATTGCATTTGCAGTAAATCTGTTAGCTAGGTTCACTTCTGCCTCGACAAGGAGACATAGGACAGGTGTCAAGCAGATTCTCCGATATCTCCGCAGAACTGCAGACATGGGATTATTCTATCCGAGAAACCCTTCAAATGGCTCTCAGATAATGGGATACACAGATGTCGGATATCTCTCCGATCCCCACAAAGCTATTTCCCATTCTGGTTATATTTTTACAAGTGGTGGTATTGCATTCTCTTGGCGACCCAACAAGCAAAGTCTTCCAGCCACTTCTTCAAATCATTCAGAGATTATTGCATTGCATGAATCTAGCTGGGAATATGTGCGGCTACGATTACTGATTGGACATATTAGAAGCTCTTGCGCTCTACCCTCTGTCACAGATATTCCAACACTCATTTTTGAAGACAATGCCGCTTGCATATCACAAGTCAGAGAAGGCTACATCAAAGGTGATAGAACCAAGCATATTTTGCCAAAGTTATTTTACTCTCACCATCTCCAGAAGAACCGTGAGATTGATATCTAGCAGATACAATCCTGTGAGAATTTTGCTGATATATTCCCCAAGTATCTGCCTACGGCGATGTTCAGAAAGCTGGTTTATGGTATCGGTATGAGACGGATGTATCATCAAGCGGACTAATTTGAGTGCCAGCTCAATCAGGGGGAGTATTCCAATGCCTGCATTTGTCTGACTGGACCTTATCGCGCTGTACTCTTTTTCCTTTGTCAAGGTTTTGTCCCTCTGGATTTTTCTTGCCAAAGTTTTTAACGAGGCAGCTTATGCGAGTCCATCACTCTTCTAGGTCTTTGTACTCTTTTCTTTAGCTCAGGTTTTGTCCCTCTGGATTTTTCCTGGCAAGGTTTTTAACGAGGCAATTATCTTAGAATGGTGGACATCCAAGGGGGAGTGTTATGACGCATCAGGTCATATGGGGTTATGTGGCTGGCCTACTATTGTCCTGACATGCACTTAACCACATATTTTATACGTGTATCATGAGGGTGCATTCCTCACATGCACCCTCCTCTATATATATGATAGTCTTCCTTTGTTTTTAGAGATAGAATTAACTTTACTATATATGTGTGTTGAGAAAAAAAAAAACTGTAAGCTTACAGAGAAAGATAGTTATGAGTATTGTACGAATGTGTTTATACTATCAGTGAATAAGAGATACTCTTCCCACTTCTCTCGATATACCTTCTTGTATTTGTATCTTGTGTGCTTTGAAATCATAACACGTTATCAGCACGAGTCTCTACCACTTTCAAGATCGAGACCTCGACATTTTGTGATCAACCCGTAGCTTCTGGGCATCTCACAAAATCAGAAAGGTATAGTTGTGTTGTCTTATTTTCAATGTCGAATCTAATGAAGCTTGAGTTTGTTGCTTTAGATATCACTGGAAACAACTATCTTTCCTAGGTCCTGGATATGGAACTCCATCTCGCGTCTTAGCAAATCATGAAAAATGTTCATGCAGGAGTTTGTGGTTCTCACATGAATGGTCGAATGCTAGCAAGGAAAATCCTAAGGTATGGATATTATTGGCAAACAATGATAACTGACTGTCATAAATTTGTGCAGAAATGTCACGAGTGTCAGGTACATGCAAATCTTATGCATACACGTCCATCGCAACTGAACAATCTATCATCACCTTGGCCATTCTCAACATGGGGAATAGATGTAATTGGTAAGATATGGGGTACCCCATGAGATCATCACCGATAATGGGTCTAACTTTGTTGGATCAGTTGTTCGTTAATTGTTCGTCAAATACAAGATTCAGTATCATAACTCATCACCTCATAGGCCGCAGACAAATGGAGCAGTAGAAGCAGCAAATAAGACACTGGTAAAGATCCTGAAAAAAATGACAGTGACCTACAAGGATTAGAGCGAAAAGTTGCCTTTTGCCTTATTGGCATATCGAACATCATTACGCACATCTACGGGGGCAACTCCTTTTTCATTGGTGTATGGAATGGAAGTTGTACTCCCAATCGAGATAGACATACCGACCTTTAGGGTACTAAAAGAAGGAAAAGAAAATGAAGCAGAATGGATCCAATCCAGGGTAGATGAACTGAATCTGATCGATGAGGGAAGGATTAAAGCCGCCTATCATTCACAAGCTTACCAGCAAAGAATAGCTCGTAGTTTCAACAAGAAGATCCATACTCGAGACTTGAGAGTAGGCGATCTGGTGCTAAAGGAGATCAGACCAGTCTTGCGTTCTAATCCTAGGGGCAAATTCAAGCCAAATTGGGAAGGCCCTTATATCATCAAAAAGATTCTCTCAGGTATAGCAATTCTGCTCACAGATCTCAATGGAATAGAACACAAAGGACTTATAAATACCGACCAACTCAAGAGATACTACACATGAGTAAATAACTCAACTCCTAAACTAAGGGCATGTGAAGCCGATAGAGGTTCAAAACAAGAGGCAATTCTTGAACGAATAAAAATCCCATAAATGACTCATTCAAATTCATAATACCACTAGAAAACAAGTTTTGAGCCTGAAACCTTCCTTTGTATATAGAAAAATAATCTTTACCTTCTCGTAAAAAAATTTCAAAAAACTTTTTTTATCCTACAGATACATAAATAGCCCAAGCTAGGGCAAGGCAAATACAAAAAAAAAAAACAAATATGTCAAAAGTCAAAAACATATATAAACCCCATTCAAAAAAAAGGGAAGATAGAGAAGGTACCCGAGATAACTATTCATCAACTTTGAGCCTTAACCTTTTTGTTCTAGCCGGTCCTAAGCCACGCTACAACCTAAAAGACCTCTTGGAACCCTATGAGCAACATGTGTCCTTGGTAGGGAGAAGGGTGGTGATATCAAAAATACAAAAAAAAACACAAAAAAAAAATAATTAAAAAAAAATACAAAAAAAAAAATAAAAAAAAATATATGTAGTGACATAAATCAAGACTTGAGAAAATTTGATCGACATTTGTAGGACTTCTAATGTTAAAAGAAATTTGAGTTGTCCTAGCCCCGCAAAGTTTTTAAGGGTAAGCTTGGAGGCACCAGATTACAAAGAAAGTTCTAATTTCCGACAGCAGGAATATTAAAGTATCTATCTAATTTAGGGATAAGCTGAAGTCAAATCAACCAAATGAGCTACAATTCTCTGAACAAGGAAAATCCGAATGAGCTATTCTAGATCGGAGTTGGCCTATCTTTGTCGAGGTCAAAATATCGGATTATTTATCATCAACATTTGAAGGATTAAAATTAAACCAGTTTTATTTACATGAATTAAACTAGTTTTATTTTTTTAAAATTATATATATAAAAATATGTTTTATTTTCTTGGTTTTCTCGGATTTAAAAAAAATGAATTTCGCAAAAGGAAAAAATGTTTTGTTTTCAAAAGTTTTGTCTTGTGGGGAGCCTATGAGGACAAACCTAGGACACTAAAATTATGCTATGCATGATTATAGTTAGGCAACTGAGGCAAAATTACCAAAAGACAAGTGCAAATTCATAATATAGGTAAATACTTCATAACATGTGCAGGAAATAAATACATCCAACTCAGGGAAGGAGAGGAAACAACTCGTGCAATACATCTCCAGCAGCATTTCCAAAATGAAGAAGCCCAGAGAAAATGGAAAAAAGATCCCAAAAATCATTCAAAAATAGGGCCGTCAAGGGGAGCCTCAGAAGACAGAAGTGTTGTATTATTGAGTGGTGTAAAGAAATCACCCCTAAATAACAAGTTTCTTGGTAAGTATCAAGATGAGAAATCCCTAGCAATACTCCTAGTTACATAAAATTGGATAAAAAAATTAAAACTGAACCAAATTTCGTACTTTTTCAAAACTCATCACCTAAAGAGGCAACCTATCGAATAAGGATAAATCGGTCGGTTCCCATGGACCTCTGGTTACCAAAAATGTGTAACCAGCATGCCATTTTTTGTTAGGCACAAGAAACGTGTTTGATAGAGGACTAACGGGTGTAAAACCTACAGTCCAAAAGGGCAACATTGAGAATTTGTGTTCATTTACTTAAGTTGGCGTACAAAAATTAGGTGCTGACAGCTTTGCCAATCGGCTGCAAGCAACCTCTGGTAAAGAGGGGCAAGGTGTTGACACCAATTTTTGCACCCCATGTGAAAACTAACTAATTTTTTTGTGTGCTTCTGGATATATGCAAATTTCGAATCAAACTTGATTTTAATTGACCAATATTCAAGCCCAATTTGATCGAAATCCAAGATTTGAATGGAATCTCGGACAAAATTTAAATTTGGACTAA
>MVGT01001764.1:38964-54977 GCA_002174775.1 Macleaya cordata
AAAAAATACGTACATGTCACTTTCTCTCTTGATATATGTCAAAAAAGAGACATTTGTATCACCCTTCTGATATTTTTTGCCCCAAAATCCTTATATGCATGAAACATAAATATATGGGCTTTGGACTTAATCTTCATGTACAAATTCTTTTTTAAATAGATCATAAATCCCTAAAAAATCCCTTTAGTTGTGAAGTAGAGGTCGATCTCACGATCGGGCGGTTGTCGGGTGCCTAACACTTTTCCGACCCGTACCAGGATTCCCTTACTTTGAATCTCTAAACGCAGACCATTCATAGATAATCGCTATATTTTTTAAAAAAATTTAGAAATAGGTGATTTTTTCCAAATCTCGGGTCCTGATTCTCATTTAATCAGGTGGCGACTCCTAATCTTTATATCCCCTTCGTGGGCGAATCTTTGTCCGTTTTTCTAACCCCCCATTTTTTTATGGCGGAGAGCGGTGGAGAGGGATGAAAATTCACGGTTCCACACCTCGCAGCTGAGACTGTGTGGTGATACTGTTACTGATGCGCAACTGCTGGAGAAAACCTTCAGCACTGTATGGAGTTGATGCAATGGCTGATATTTTTGGACGATGATCTCCTTCACGTCTAGATCACATCAGATTATACATAGTCACCAGTGGGACCGCCGATTTCCTTTTTTAGTTTTTTTAAAACTTTTTGAAAATATCCAATGTATCCTTTTTTTTAAAAGAACAAAATTAGGGGGGCGGGGCCTCGTTTTAATTAATGGGGAATGCCATTTTTTAGCTGAGTTTGATTTTGAAAAGGACTCCAAATGGAAGTCCAATTTGATTTACTATACATTCAAGATTGACAAGAGTCAAGAAGGTCTTTGTACCGTACCAGTACCAGTACCCTTCTTCAATCTGTACTCCGTGCAATCTGATTAATTTCAAGACAGTTCCCCACGTGATCTACAACGAACTTCAAAGATGAATCCAATTCGATTAATAACTTCAGTCTTTAAGACATCTGATCATCAACGGACTCCACGAGAAAATTCAATTTGGTTTGTTCTACTGCCTTATTTATTAGATACCTCTTCATAATAGCATACGAGTTAGGGGCTTATAGAGCACGAAGTGATATAACCTTATTGTTACTTTCTGAAAAACCCTAAAACCCAGATTGTGTTCTTGTGT
The DNA here is from genome assembly GCA_002174775.1 of Macleaya cordata. Taxonomy (NCBI): domain Eukaryota; kingdom Viridiplantae; phylum Streptophyta; class Magnoliopsida; order Ranunculales; family Papaveraceae; genus Macleaya; species Macleaya cordata. The sequence continues at coordinate 40,135 of MVGT01001764.1, forward strand.
TATAAGTTGCTGATCGGAGACGGTTTCCTTGAGGAAGAATGGTGGTTCTTGATTTCTTGTTGGAAGACGCCTCATCAGGTGCGTGTTGAACTGTTGATGTTTTTTTATCTCTTTTTTAGGTTTAAGTTTGGGATTTGGACATTGCATGCATGGTCAAAGCATAACTGTGCTATTAATTATTAAACTCGATCAGTTTATCTATCTTGTACTTTAGATTTGGTTTCTAATTCTAGGGCTCTATTTCTAACTTTTTAAATCTTTCGAAATCTTGTTCCACAACTGCATATTTCAGTGTGTTTTATTCATATCCTTGCTGATCATTATTTGAAATCCTAACATCTTTTGGTTTTTAGGTTTTATCTTCTTTCTATAAATGGGCTGATTTCGTTTACAAGAGTACTGTTCATTGTCTTGGATTCATATGGTTATGTTTTTAGAGGATCAAGTGAAATGGTTAATGAGGAAAATATATTTTTCTACATTAAACTAGAAGTGGAAGAAAGTAGTTGTTTAATTATAAAAATAAATAAAATAAGTGAAAATGAGTGAGTTGTCCTTGCAATGTCGATTACCAACTTAAGTTAGTTTAAGCATATTTTTTTTTTTTTTTGTAGGAATCTATTGCCATAAGGACTTATTCTCTCACATCGAAGGTATGTAATTTTATTATTTGCTTATAAATTTTCTTTCTCTATACATTTTGGTATTACCTTAATGTGCTTGTTATTTTTATTTCACAAAACATATGAGACATCCATCGTGCACATATGTTTGTCTTTCATTGTTTTTGAATTTTGTTACGTATTTATAAAAAAGTAATCATTATTTTCAAGATGCTGTACTTTATTTCGGAATATGAATCACTATTACTCCATTTGGAAAAAGATGAGTTTGTGAATGCCATCTTCATATGTAGAAGTTTAGGTTTTTTTTTTCTTTGAAAAAGGCTAAATTGTATTCCAAAGAAAAGAGTCCTGAGAAGGCACTCAAATATTGCAAGAGGAAAAAACCAGAAAAAAACTACATAAACAGACCACTTATATAAATTATCTCTCCCACCCAAAAGCTAAAACAGCAAATTTGAAATCCTTAAAACGTTTCAAGCTTCCTTGCCATAATTTCCATGAAGATCTGATTAACTCCTCTGTCTCTACTCTCTACCCTCTAATTGTCTACGATTTCTTTCCATTCACAAATTCCACCAAACTGGATGATGTTATCAATCCATATTGTCAATATCCCACCCGAAGGGCCTTTCGAAGGGATTAGCAGCCCTGTAAAATTAGAGATAGATTGTGTTTTAGTTTCTTGAATAAACCCAATTGCAGCTCTGTCTACCCGCATCACACTTTGAATTGCCGCAAAACGCCCATCTTCATTCATCCCTCTAACATTCCAACTTACAATATTTAGCTCCATTAAATCACCGTGTTCACTCCCTCTATAACACCCATCTTCATATTTAAACCTCTAATAACATTCTAGCTTACAATATTTATCTCCATTAAATCACCGTGTTCACTCCCTCTAGAACAGTCATATCCTCCACCGTCTGTGATGCATGACCCATCACCTGACTCAGCATAGTAATAGATGAGCTTGGTGATTTGTCTTTCAATTTTCTTCTGCTAAGCCAATTCTTTCAATATCTCTTCTTCCAAAAGAACTGATTATGAGGTCTCGTCTGAACTACTAGCTTGGTTTAAATCACTTTTATCAAGCTCCATTGTGTTGCAGCCCCTTTGAGAACTGGAAAGAAGATTTTGAAGAAAGATGACCAATTCCCTGTTCTATTCGTTTAACTTTTCTTGGGATAGAACTTACTTTCCCATTATGAATATATCTTCGTCTAAGCCTTTTAAGAGGAAAGATAGAAATCGTTTTTGCTTTGTTTTCCGTTTAGAAAGGTTATCTCTTAGTAGGAGGTATGTGACGCAAATTACGAGGATGTGTGAATACACACTACAGTTAGATTTCAATTATGTAGATTTTTCTGTAGGATTCTAAGTATAGCATTATCCAACAAAATAAGTCTGCCCTTGGCCCACTTGGCAAAGGATCCCAATTATCTAGCTCCAAAAACGGATTCCTCACATCCAAAAGATGAACATTTTCTGAAACAGTTCCCATGCTAACTGAATTTGGATTCTTCTCTGTATATTCCAACCTTAGAAACTGAATAAGACATTGCACATTTTCCACACAGAGGGTAACATGCCAAGAGAGCCCTTTACCCTTTTCAAGGAACCTAACTTGAGAACTACCTTCAACTCTAAATTCAAAACTCTTTTTTTCTATGGCCAAAATTTTTCTTAGTTGACATAACATGATGGGAGATTAACCACAAATCAGTAGAAAACCTTGAACAAAGAAACCGAATCACCCTAAGACCGCTCGAAAGTCTTGGGACTGTGATACAAAATCTTTCAAGGAACCAAAACAGTAGAAAATCCTCCCATGTTTGAGTCTTGTTAATTAATGGTTGCAGGCAATAGAAAGCAGGTCAACCAACACGAAAAAGAGCGGTTTTCGCCATTGATGGTTTTCGTCTTTGGTCTATTGATGTTTCTCTATCTCTCTCTCTCTCTCTAAAAATGCAGGTGGGTTTCGTTCGATAAAGTGGCCCAAGGCAATGAAAATCTTGGAATCCTACTATTCGGGTAAGTTCATCGGTTTATGTAGTAACACTTTTTCATAATAATCAACTCGTTGATAATAACTTGAATATTTGGCTAGAACGTAACAATAGAGCTTTCAATAATATAGCCAAGTCCCCCCTCAAAGTGAGCATAGATGTCAAAGCCTTGTTACTCTCTTGGGGATGGGCTGCTTTCATAGACTTCAGATTTAGGCTAGATCATCTCATTTTCTCTTGGGATTCTCTTTTTCTCCCCTAGGGCCTTTACGATTTCTTTCCCCTTTCAAAGGACGGGTGCCAACTTTGTTGGGATGATCCCTCGAAGGTCGTAGTTCGCCTTATTCTTCTGTATATTTGTTTTTTCATTTCTTCTCTTCTATCTTGTATATTGTTTTTCCTTTAATACAATTTTCTTTCCGATCAAAAAAAAGATAATAACTTGAATATTTGGAAAGGAAGATTAGACGTACATTGCAGAAAAATCAGGAAACATTGATGAAAAAATTATTAAAAAGAGAAGGATATAATAGAGATCTTATGAGGTTTTTATTAAGCTACAACTGTTGTTAAGAAAGATTACAGCGATTCTTTCAGGTGCCGTGGTTAATATGAATGCAAATGACCTTGGCTTGTTTTGGTTGAACAATGTCCAAGACGCAGAGTACAAGGGAGTGGATTTGGTTGAAGGGTTCTATGTGGAATTCATATGTGGCACATATGGTGATCATGGTCATAACAAAAACAAGTATTTTAAGGGAATGTTAAGGAAAATCGCTTCTTTTATAAGACGAATGAACTCGTAAAAGAATACGGTGGATTTCTATTCGATGAAGCAATTGATGAAGCATGAATCGACGAGTAATTAGGGAGAGAATAAGGAGAATAGATCTAGCATACATGTGATGTGGGGGATCATGAGTCAAGTTAAATGTAGAGAGAAAGAGATGTAGAGAGAGAAGTGTCGGTGGTTGGTGGTAGAAGTTCTTAGGTTATATGTAACGTGATAAGAGTTATGTTTAATCATTTTATATTAGATTTGATGTTATTGAAATTGTAGATACAACTAACATGGACCTCAAAGACATGAATAGATACCAGTGTACTGTCTGTTTATTTCATGTTATATATATATATGTACGTCAAGCCAAAACAAGCCAAAACAAATGTAAGATATAGTGTTGTGTTATATCATTAGTTAATTTGAGTTTAGGTTTTAACTGGGGTTCAATACGTTTTATGCGTGGCTAATTATAATAAAATGCTAATAAAATGCCAAGGTGTTGTGCATGTACAGTATGAGATGAGAAGAGAATCAAGTATTTTGCTTAGTCTAAACACTGACGGGTCGTACAGTCATCCTGCGAACCAGAGGGTGAGATAATCCTGACGCGACAGATGAATTGACTAGTAGACACGCAAGAGGAATTTTTTAGAAGGGCTACCTTGAAATCAAGAATATTTCCAAAAATATTAATGAAACCGCTGACCATCTTGCAAAGTACGGATTAGAAGAGTAGTGCTCGGCCCTCAAATGTGGAATTAGGTTTGTTCGGTATACTAGGGTTTCTTCAGTATACTAAAAGCAAGATGCGAGATAAGGATGGATTTTGTTAGCCGGGTCAAGGACTTGTATAAGCGACTTGTATAAGCTACCAGATGACAAATAATATGGAACCAAGATAAGGATGGATTTTGTTCCATATTTTACTCTATACAAAGACGTGCAATGGGGGTGTTAATCCTTCTAACAATAAAGGAGGACAGGCAATGAAACTTTCAACATCTGAATTGTTATAAACTAGCAATATCGCCTAAAGCAAAAGTGAATTGTCAAATCAACATCAACCATTACTACTCTCCACTCCGTACCTCTTCATCTTCTTTAGTTTTTTTTTTTTTTTTGTTTTCTCCAAAGTCCAAGGAGAACAAGAACAAACACAGATTTGTCGTTCACCGGAGCACCTTTTAGTCGTTAGTGGGTTCTTGTGATTTTGTAGGAGCTTGTACAGTGACGGTACATGTCCTTTTCTTCTTCAAATCACGTGATATCAAAACCAAATAACTTGAAGAGAGCCGTTTTTTTTTCTTTTTCTTTTTTGTAGAACCCTAAAATATTGAAGAATCTATAAATTAGGAGATTTTTTTTGAAAAAAAATCTGTAACCCCCCTAATCTATAGGTAGTGAACGAAATATGAAGACAAAACTAGATTGTTTTTTTGAAAAATATTTTTTCTCCATTATCAGCTCTAGAAATTGGGAGAATTTTTTTTTCCTGTAAATTTCGCCATTATAAGTAGAAATTTTTACTCTTTCTCTCTCCTCACTTTCTTCTTTTTTTGTTTCTATTTTTGCTTTGTTTGTTGTAACCCTAAAACTGATTTAGAAACCCACTTTTTCTTCTTCTTCAAATCACCTGATGTTAAAACCAAATAACCTGAAGAGAGCTATACTCTTTTATTTTTTTTTATAGAACCCTAAAATTTTGAGGAATTTAGAAATTAGGAGATTTTTATTTTAAATCTGTAACCCCTAATCTGTAGGTAGTGAACGAAATATGTAAAAAAACTTAGATTTTGTTTTTTAAAATTATTTTTTCGCCATTATCAGCAATAGAAATTAGGATATTTTTTTTTCTGTAAATTTCGCCATTATCAGTTGAAATTCTTACTTTTTTTTTAATTTGTAAATTATGAACGAAATCAGTAGACATTTCAATGTCTATAATGCAACCTACTGCATTCAATGGTTTTTAAACAGACGAAAATAACATCTGACTTAATATTTTAGTTAAATTTTGTGTTGCACCATATTACTTCTTTTTGCTATTGGATTTCTACTTAGGTTATTAAATAGACATTGAAATGTCTATAATGCAACCTACTGCTATTTGATTTTTTCTGCCGTGAAATAGACATTTTCAATCTTTTGTGGTGAAGTTCTTACTGTACAAGCTCCCTCGAAGTCACGAGAACCCACTCCGGCGAACGACTAGAAAGTGCTCCGGTGAACGGCAAATCTGTGTTCCTTCTAGTTCTCCTTTGGTCTTTGGAGAACAAAAAAAAAACTAAAGAAGATGAAGAGGTACGGTGGTGGTAGACTGGAGTGTAGTAATGGTTGATATTGATTTGACAATTCACTTTTGCTTTAGCCAAGCCAAGACAAATGGTTTAGCCGATTGAAAAGTTAAAAAGAAGCTTGCCATATCAGCAAAAATCTAACCGTACAGCACATCAAAATAGACGGCCCAGATTAAGTGGTGAACATTGGGCCATATAAGAGGGGCTATATATCCTCCCTCATTATATATACGTGATGCTTTTATTTGCAGATAGATTTTATGTATGGCATATATTTACTTGCATAAAAAAAAAAATTGTGGATGAGTGGAGGAGATCCATTCAGCTCCTCATGTCTGGTTGGGTTGCCATATTTTTGTGGGGGCCGTGTGAAGATAATTTAAGGGTATAAGAATGTTCTCCACATCATTTAGATCATCATTATATAAAATCACCATGTCTAAATCTTGTAACCTAAGGAAATGTTTTTTTAAAGTTAAAGAAAACTGAACTGCTTATAAATTACAAAACTTTTTTGGGTCCCACAAATACCTTATAAATTTATTTTTAAGAACAAGTATGTATGCGGATACTAACTCTATAAATAGATGGAGAGTGACTGAAAGAGAGAGAGAGAGACTGAGAAGGAACCCTCAGATCGCAAAGAGAAGAAAAAAAGATAGATTAAGAAAAATGAGAACTAGAACTGTGAGGTTTTTCTTTCGGATTTCCAAAATTGAAAGCACTCTTAGGGCAAGTACTATAGTGGCGATAGATGGAGTAGAGGGTGACTTAGGGAGTGAATGGCAACACTCCCTTTGTCGCCAACATTTTTTTCACTTTTTTTTTTGTTTTAAAAATCTTTTTTTTTTTTCAAAGTTTGTTTATGTCGTATGTAGGTTTTCATATGCTTCGAAACACTAAGCCTATGGGGCCCATTTGGATACGATCTAATAGCTGATATTCGGTGTGATTGTTCTCCTGACCATGTATATCATCCTTACAAAAAATCATCAGACTTTAAAACTTCTAACCTATTAAAAGTTAACTCTTTTCCTCACCGTTCTTCTCATCATTAACTTTCAATCAACTTTGGATCAACTTTTGAAGGGGTTAGAAGTTTTGAAATGGAATTGTGAGAATGATCTACATAGTGAGGAGAATAACCTCACCAAATATCAACTATTGAATCATATCCAAGTGGGCTCTACAGGCTTGGTATTTCAAAACGCACTAAAACCTTCGTACACTAAAAAAAACTTTGAAAAAAAAAAAAAAAGGGCGACAAAGGAAGTGTCGCCCTTCACTCCCTCTGTCGCCCTCTACTCAGTCTAAAGCCCTCTAGTCCCTCTATCGATCCCTCTTTCCTCTATTCTCAGCCTCAAATATAGGTAGATTTGAGGTTGGGAGATGAGTGAAGGATAACTCCCACCTTAGTATTTGACTTATCCCTCAAACCTTCCAATATGGAGGTTTGAGGCTAGGGTAGTACTTGCCCTTAGGCATATTACTTGCAAAGTTTTTTATTATATACTTCTTATCAAATGTGTTCATCTTCTTCTACAGATAATATTTTGTTTTATTTCCTACAAATTAATTGGACATATCCTTTTTTTTTGGACAGAATTGGACATATCCTTTGCGTCCCTCCTATGTATTTTGCATCAGATCGAATGCCTCTTTGCGGATCCTAGTACGTAGTGGGACATTCTCACCATGCAACTCTCTTCTTTTTATTCGACAACGTGGAACGTGATGAATCATCGTTTTCTCATCATTATCAACTCTCGCTCTTTGATATGTATATTTTCTTTGCATTTGCGGTCAGGTATATTAGCTAGTATTGTGAATTATTTTGTTATTATAATTTTGTTTTCTTAAAATGTGAAATCTAATTTGCAATTAATGTAATACATTTTGAGATTTGAAATCGTTATCTTCATGTTTGTTTTAAAACTGTAATTTAAGTCTTACTGTAGACCACGGTTTTTTGCTTTAGAATACAGTTACCGTGGCTAAATCCTTTTCTTCTTGTCTTGTAGTAAATGGACAATGCAAGTTGGGTACTAACTACAACATCTAAACAAAAATGGCCTATTAGCATTTTATTTTTTAATTTCTATCTCAGTAAGAGATAAGATCGGTAGACAAGCATATGTGGCCAAAATTTGGATAAACTTTTTGTTGGGCCATCAGGTCGGTGAGGATGATCGTCACCAAAAAATCAAATCACTCTCAAACTTGTAATCCATTTATATATAGGTCCTGCTTGGCATGCAGAAAAAATTCGCATCTGCAGTTATTCCCGGTCAAATTGATAGACTTTGACTAACTAGCAGAGTAAGGATACCTATGGTCCTGTTTGTCCACGCAAACTACCACTACCACAACTGTGATAATTTGAATTCTGCAAATTTTTCCTGCATACCAAGCAGGGCCATAGAGTAAGGAAAAATTAAATTTTCCATGAATACATAGGTGTTTTTATCATGTGCAAAAAAAAAAAAAGTATGAAAAAGAAAAAAAAAAATTATGAATCCCATTTGAATGCCCACAAAAAAAAATAGAATCCCCATTTCAATTTTGATGGGAGAACTTCCGAATGAAGTTGATATATGTCATTTTTCGGCAGTGTGATTTTGAAACGGACTCCAAATGGGAGTCCAATTTGATTTACAATGCATTCATGATTGACAGTACGGTCTTTGCACCTGTACTACCCTGATTCTTCAGTAGTTAGGTAGGCTTTAGCTCTGTGTCATTACATCATCTGATTAATTTCAGGAATAATATTAGAAGTACTCTGAGGATGACTCCCAGGATGACTCTTAGGATGAGGTGGCAAGATCTGCTTCTGTAAAGTTACTTTTTACTTTTTCAAGTTTGAAGCAGATCTTGCCACCTTATCCTAGAGTCATCCTGGGAGTACTTCTAGCATTACAGTTCCCCATGTGATCAACAACGGACTTCAAACAAGAATCCAATTTGATTAAAAACTTCAATCCTTAACCTTGAGGGGTTGCTCGAGTGGTTCGACCGTGGGTTTGCTCCCCATAGGTCACCACTTCGAATCCCCTCAAGGCCACTGGGGGGATTCTTAAGCGGCCGCTTCCTCCACAGGGCCCCGTGGATTAGTCGAGGTGCGCGCAAGCTGGCCCGGACACCAAGGATATCAAAAAAAAAAAAAACTTCAGTCCTTAGTAACACATCTGATCATCAACGGATTCGACCAGAAAATTCATTTTAGTTTGTTCTACTGCCGCTTATTTATTAGATACATCTTCCACACAGAGCATCCTCGTTAGAGAACAAAAACAAAAAACCTAAAAAAGAAAAATGTTGATTCAATTAAGGGGCCACTACTTCATTGGTATATTCTTGAGTGAAAGTACCATTGGGTTGCTTGCATGTATGTTTCATACTACATACTAGCTTGAACCCCTTGCCTTTAGGGGAACTTGTTAAAAAGATTATTTTTTAGAAATTTTAGTTTTTTGAAAGTATATTTTTTTTGGATTTTATATAATGATATTTTAAAAATAAATCATGAATTAAAAAAATTTAATTCAAATTGTACATAATGATATTTTGTAAATTAATTAAAAAACTTAATTCACCCCACTTAATTATATCATTTTATTACTATAATTTACTACTATTAGTAACAAAGAACGATACGTTACCAAGTTTGTTTCGCTAATAAGTTGCAAAGATAATTTGTTGGGTCTAAATGGAGATAATTCAAAAGTTGAATTTTTTTTTTTATAAGAGTGTTCTCGTTACCAAGTCGAATGAACAATAAACCATAAAACTAGCAAAATGAAAAATAAACCATAACAATCAGATCATTGAATAACTCGTTCTAATGTGGGCCAACTTCATAGATTGAATCCGGTAAGTGCCCCTTTGTTTCCATAACCTTATTGTTCAATATTAAATATTATTAATCTAATATAAATAATAATAATAATGAATATTAATTATTCGAAGAACTAGTTTATACAATTATACTTACTTTGTTGCAATCTTGGGCTCTTGGCTACAAAGGAGAGAAAACAAAGTTAGGGATCGTGAGGTATGTTCAGAGAATTGATAAACTATTAAAAAAAAGTTGGAACATAAAGAATGATGTCAATGGATCATGGCATAATTAGTGATTTGAAATGTGTCCTTACTTTTACATTTGAGTCATTTGACCAAATTAAAGTGGGTCAAAACATCTATTATCTATAATATATTACTATAGATGAAGCATCTGACGTGGCGATTTCTCTATCCACGTGGCACTCTATTCTCTTAAAGTGTCATGTCAACAATTTTCACCACGTCACTACTCTTTCATCATCTTCCTTTACCCCCCTCTTTCCTTATTAATCTGTTTAAAACTTAAATACAGTACACGTTACAATTTGTATCCATAATTTCGCTCTCTCACACACGTTATTATTAGTAGAACAAGTCATTTCAATTGGCACATTCCAAAAATTATTTTAGTAATGAATAGATATAGAATCTCTCTCCCCCTCTAATAATATTCATCATCAGTACCAAATCTTTTCTTTCTTCATATTCTGAAAGCAACTTCTAACCGGGCAAAAATATAAGCTCACCGGCAACACCAACGGATCACTCCACCGTAGTGTTTTAGTGTTTTATTGTTTTAGTGTTTCTTTTCTGTTTTATTGTACCTTGAAGTTAAACTAATGAGATTGTGATATTTTGGGCTTTGTTTTTGCTTTTTGTTTTTTGGGTTAACAAGTGAGTTTAATGGAAGACCTAGATGATGTTCTACTACGGTTCTACCTTTTTTTTGACGTTTCATCTTCTTTGTTTACCTTGATGCTATGCTTCTCTTTTTCTCTTTAAATTGTATATTGTGATTTCTAAAAGATTAGAAATTAGAATTTTGTAACGACCATCATTATTGTAGAGTCCAATAGGATAGTGGGTTCTGTTGACCCATGTCATTAAAGGAGGTTTATAAAATGGACGCTAGCTTGAGGCTCCATGCGGCTTCAATTCATGAGCCCTCACATTGTCTGTTGTGTCTCTCTCTGCTTTCATAGACTAATGGGGCCCATGTGGAGATAAACAAAGAATATTTTTGTGAAGATGGTTGCTTCATTAATACTTAGGTACACTAGATGGAGATGATCCAATGATTTTTATTTTTTATTTTTTGGTAAAGATCTAGCTTTTCAATATTTAGATCAACGTCATCTCATGAATCACCTTCTTGTTAGTCAACTTAATTAATTATTCACAATATTGAGTTAATCCTTTTTTAGGAGGGGAGAGGATGGGCTTCTTTTGAGTTGTAAGCACCGTCCCTCTTTTTTGCGTTTTGTAAAGTAGGTTCTTAGTTTATTTTTTTTAAATAACAAATTTTGCATACTTAAACTACCCCTCTTTTAGTTTTAAGTATGTGTAATGCAAATTATAATTTGCATAGGCTATTTTTTTATTTTTGTTTTTGTTTTTGTTTTTTTGACAGACTATAGCTTTTAATCTTTTTTTTGTAATTGGGTAATGGAAACAGATAGCATACATAAAAACCTATGCAAATTATAATTTGCATACTTAAAAACAATACAAATTATAATTTACATACGCATTTTTTTTTGTATTTTTTTGTAACTGGGTTATGCAAACAGATTGCATACATAAAAACCTATGAAAATTATAATTTGCATACTTAAAAATAATGCAAATTATAATTTGCATAGGCGTTTTTAAATACTTTTGAGCATCTGCACTTTTCAAAGCCTTTATGCAAACAAATTGCATAAGAAAAAAGTCGAAAACTACTTTTTAAACAATGCAAATTATAATTTGCATAGTAAAAAATAATACAAATTATAATTTGTATACAATTATTAAAGTTTTTAGCTTGTTAAATAGGTTTTTTTGGATAGTTTTTTTGAATTTGGTATTCATGTCTGATCTTATTTTAAAGATCTTAAAAAATGCTATACAACGGTATAAATTTTGTTCAAATCTGATTTATATTTTGAAAGTTATAGCCATTTTTATGTTAAAATTCATTAATTGGGTTTTGCTAATGTGCACCGTTGTTATTTAGCAGATGGTTTTTCGTCTTTTTGCATCGTGCTAACATATGCTGAGGATTGTCCGTGCATAAAAAAAAGGTTGTCTTCCATGTCAGTTATGACATCCTACTCATTTTCTATTAATTATTATATTACATGTTCCACTTACCTTTCATAGCGTAACCATGACATTAATCACGTAAAGATTTTCAAAAATTATATTTATATAATTAATTATGAAAAATGAAAAAAAAAGTCCCTGAAAAAAAAGGCATTATGCTTTTAGTCCTTGTTTTATAAATTTAGTCCCTACTTTTGGACATAAAAGTCATAAAAGTAGGGACTAAATTTATAAAACAAGAACTAAAATCATAATGACTTTTTTTACAGGGACTTTTTTTTTCCAAAACTCCTTTTAATTATTTTCTAATTGGTAACAAATACTACAATAATGGTATTCATTTAATAAACTATTTCTAAATATCAAGTTACGATTACTAAAATCAATAGAGTTACTATTGTAGTTAATTACAACTGATTCTAAATTTATCATAACAAGTTCTTTAAGCCCGTGCGTAGCACGGGCAACGCTTTTAGAAAAAATTTATTTATATTATTTTTTATTTTAAATTAAATTTTTTGTTATCTAATTTGAGATAGAGCTCCTATCAAAACTACTGTAGGAAGAGTATGAAACATAGAATTTTACAATAACAAATGTCTAATTAGAGATAAAGCAACATCAATTAATTAATGACACATAACAACAACTATTGATGCGGTACTCCATATGTTAACTTTGCCACATCATAAAAGAAATATGTATATTAAATAGACATGTTATTGACATAGTCGCTATGTGGGGCCTACATGCTTGGAGATGATCTAACGGTGTAAAAATGATCTATTTGCCATGTAGATCATCTTCTCATAAAATCCATCATGCTCTAAAACTTCTAACCCCATCAAATGTTGGTTTGAAATTAATTGTATAAGTAGATGGCTCATAAATCATACAGTTTTTGCTTGAGTTAAAAGTTTTAGAATGATATGATTTTCGGAGAGGATGATCTATATGGTACGTATATATATCGATCATCCTTACAAAAATATCCCTTAGATAATCTCCATATGGTCCCTACATTGACCTTGTCAATAACATGTATATTTAAGCATGTCCCACGATCCTCACTATATATAGATAGTATAGATAAGTAGTATAAATACGTAAGAGAAAACTTATATTTTTAATATAATATATCTCTTCATTTATATTTGGGAGTGAGAAACCGTGGAGGAACTTGAAATTCTTTCTTTAATTTTTTGTGAAAAGGGAGAATTTTTTTTATTATAACGATGAAAAAAGAAAATTTGATATATGTTATAGATAAGTCAATAAAAATATAATAGTAATAATTCTCAATCCTATAGATACGTAGGCTATTTTGTGCTAGATGATTAAAAGATCATCTTGTCCTTATAAAAAAATAGCTTCAGAGTCATTCTATGTGAGCCCATAATTAAATATAGTATTATAGATAATTAATGTAATTTAAATATAATTATAGAGAATTAATAAGAATAAGACCATTTATGGTGCTTTAATTAGTAAGAAGGTGCTTTAATTAGTATTTTTAATAATTTTGTCATATTAATTTGCAATGCCAAAGACGTACATTCTCTTATTATTCTTCTCATACAAATTTTAGAATCTCCAAGTAAGTCAACGTCTTTTTATGATATCCATTTTTTTTAGTTTTAATTTAAGAGGGAGGTTATTGCACCCCTCTTAGAACGCCTCCTTATAACACCCCCTCCTGTGGGGCCTACATGCGATGCATTTAGGGGCTAATTTTTTTAGAAGATGTTCTTCTCACTATGTGTATCATCATATTAAAAAATCAGTTCGTTCTAAAACTTTTAACCCCCTCAAATTACTTCTTAAAAATTGGTAACTATTTGAGGGGTCAAATAGTTACCAAATAATTACTAATTTTCAAAGGTTAATTTGAAGGGGTTAGAAGTTTTACAACGAACTGATTTTTTAATATGATGATATACATAGTGAGAAGAACATCCCATAAAAAAATCAGCCCCTGCATGCATCGCATGTGAGCCCCACAGGAGGGGGCGTTATAAGGGGGCGTTCTAAGAGGGGGTGCAATAACCTCCCTCTTAATTTAATGTTCAATTTCATAAATTATTGATTGTTCTATACTATTGTTGAAATGAAACAGGAAATGATTAAATTGCTATTTATCCTTTAGGTTAGACTTCTATATTTTAGGATTTATATAATAAACTATATATCATGTATAAATATATATTTATTTTATATATGAAAGAGGGATCTATTGCTATGGTTAAAATGCTATTGATTTTTGTAAGGCCTATATATACATGCTCATGTAGGGCCCACATGAAGTTGATCTAAAGGCTGAGTTTTTGTGAGGATATTCTCTTCACCATGTAGATTATCTTTACCAAAAATCAGTCCATTATAAAACTTCTATCCCCATAAAAGATTTGACTCTTTTTTTTATTTTTCATTTTTTACCGTTATTTTCTACATGATCTACATACCATATAAAAATCATCCTCACCGAAAATCACTCTGTTAGAAAACTTCTAACCCAATAAAAAAAAGTAGGTGATTTATGGGCCATCCATTTTTAGGTTAAATTTTAAACCAACTTTTGATTGAGTTAGATTTTAAAACATGATAGTAAGGAGATCATCCTCACAACCTTAGATCATCTTTTATGTGGGCCTTAAATGTGAGCAAAGCAAAACAACATCATTTTTGCCACTGCAATTTATCCAGAATATCAAATCACATAAATCTAAAACTTATAACTCCATAAAAAAATTAGTTAATATTTATTAGTGGTGAACCTCCTATAATTTTTTTAAAAAAATTCTTCATTGGTTTATTCTTTTTTTATAATATATATATATTTAAAAGTATGCTTGTGCTTAGCACGGGCTTTCAATACTTGTAATATGCTATAGGAGAAGCCTTAGGTTAACAAAATCATTTCTCTTAGCTGTAGGTTAAAAAAACCTACATTATAAACATATGACCCAATATATGTTTA